>CM040987.1:20298782-20322945 GCA_022985145.1 Pangasius djambal | reverse complement strand
AGAAAGTCGACGACCTCTTTGCACTATGCGCTTCAGCATCCGCTGACCCCTCTCCGTCAGTTTACGTGGCCTACCACTTCGTGGCTGAGTTGCTGTTGTTCCTAAACTCTTCCATTTTGTTATGATAAAGCTGACAGTTGACTGTGGAATATTTAGGAGCGAGGAAATTTCACGACTGGATTTGTTGCACAGGTGGCATTCTATGACAGTTCCACGCTGGAATTCACTGAGCTCCTGAGAGCGGCCCATTCTTTCACAAATGTTTGTAAAAACAGTCTGCATGCCTAAGTGCTTGATTTTATACACCTGTGGCCAGGCCAAGTGATTAGGACACCTGATTCTGATCATTTGTATGGGTGACCGAATACTTTTGGTAATATAGTGTATTCATAATACGTATATTTATATGTATTTTTAACAAATACAGTAATTATCCAGTTTAGTGTGGACACCATTCAGGAAAAGGTTAAGTCATATTGTGAATTTCATGGAATCTGCAGAATGTTTATTGTGCATCATTTTCTTTTTCTTCATAATAAACATGTGCACTTATCACTGTACTAACATTTCTCGTCCATGACCTTTTCTCTGACCTTTTGGAAAGATTGTGCTTCATATAGTCATTAATCAAGGCTCAAACCAAGAGAGAGAGAGAAAAGAAAGGGAGAAACAGAGATGATGCAACCTTAAGCTTTATTCTTTGACTATGCCAATAGTAAAGCTTAACCCCACCAGCTCTCTCATCCTTGCTAATATCTCTGTCTCTCTCTCGCTCATTATTCTGTCTTTAATCTGTAGATTAGGAGTGTGTGGATCCCATCAGTCACGGGAATGAACTTCAAGGCCAAACTGACGGGTGGAATGTGGGAAACGAGGGAATCACACTTCCGAGTCAGCGTAGCAAGGAGATAAAGCTTTATCTAATAATACACACTTTAGAGAGAGTGAAAGAGATGAAATAACTCAGAAAAGCAAGTCAAACGACTACCAGTTCTTATTATGTAACCATTAAACACGTTCAGGTGTTCAGAAAGATTCAAATAAAATGTAGAAGAAGTGAGGGCAAGCTTCACTTTTTCACTGGATGGCTCCTATGGAGATAAATACATAAGGAGTGTAAGAAAATATAGAAAAAATAAAGAGACAAGATGTACATTGTATGTCCAAAATTCATATTGATTATACAGTGCGCTAAAGACTTCGGTCAGCAGGTTACTGCAGTAGGTTAGTGTTCCAGTGATGTATCCTTGCAGGATGTAGGGAATAGGGAATAGGGCACAGGGACACAGGGGAAAAGTACGGAAGGAGAATGAGATCTCTCTCTCTTCATGTTGGATATATTGAAATTGCCAAAAGTGAACAAATTCAGTTTTAACAGTCTGTTAATATGAAAAAAATATATAATCAGCACAATATTAGAAGCAGAAGTTTCTGTTTGTCTCTGTCTTCCTGTCCTGTCTCTCTGTCTAACGCTCTCTCTCTCTCTCTCTCTCTCGCTCTCTCCAGCTGTCACAGATTTTCTGCAGATTCCTCTCGGCTTCAGCAGACATTCCTATGCCATTACACAGAATTATATTACTGCATCTATTACCCCCTCGCAACCTCAACTACCCCCTCTCTGCCTCTACTACCCCTTACTTCCCCCTCTGTACTTGTACCAGACCTTCACTGTCTCTACTATTGCCTCCCTGCCTCAACTACCTCAATACTGCAAACTGGAATACCCCATCACTGCCTCTCAGGACCATAACCAGACATTCACTGCCTCTACTACTGCCTCTACTACCCCATTACTTACACTGTATTACCACATCACTGTCCCTCAATACCATTACCAGACTTTCAACGCCTCTACTATTTCCTCATTGCCTCTACTACCCCTTCACTGTCTCTATTACCCCAGCACTGCCCCCTTGTACAATTACCAGACATTCACCGCCTCTATAGTACCTCTAGTGGCCCTTCAGAACCTATATTACACCTTTAATTAATTTATTACTTTGCTGGTTCTGCGACCTCATCACCGCCCCTCAGTACCTTTACCAGACCCTCATTGTCTCTACTACCCCTCACTGCCAGAATCTTACTGCCTCTATTACCAGCTCACGGCCTCTTCTAGCCCCTAACTGCCCACTGCCTTTATTGCCCCCTCACTTCCTCTACTACCCCATTACTGCCATCTCTCCTGCCCCATCCCTGAACCTCTACTACACTTACTGCTTCTACTACCCCATCACTGCTACCATCAGTACCTTTATTATAACATTACTAACTCTACTACCAGCTCACTGCCTTCACTACCCCCTCACTGCCCACTGCCTTTACTGCCCCCTCACTGCCTCTACTACCCCATTACTGCCATCTCTACGACATTATCCCTTCCCCTTCCGTACCTCTAGTACTCCCTCACTGCTCCCTCTCTCTACTACCCCATTATTACCCCTCACTGTCCCCTCAGCACCTTTACCAGACCCTCATTGCCTCTCCTACCCCCTCAGTGCCCCCTGTACCTTTAACAAACCCTCACTGCCTCTACTATAAGATCTTTAATTGCCCTTTCACTGCCCCTCTGCTGGCTCTACTACCTCATTATTCTCCCCAATCCATTTTCCAAACCTTCTCTGCCTCAGATAAGAGAAAGCCTTTACCCAAGGCCCCATCACTGCCTTTTCATCGTCCTTCCCAGTTCTACCACAGCATTCCTGCCTGTACTACCCCATTACTACTCTACTGCCTCCATCACCGACATTACTACATCTACACCATCTCTGCCTCCACTACCCCATTACAGCCTCTACTGCTCTACATCAATTGTCTTGCTCTATCTGTGCTACTCCATCACTGCTTCAACTGCCCTGTCATCTTCTTTACTGCGTAATTGCTTGCTATATTGTGCCCATACCGCTGTTACTACCACTTTACTCCCACTACTTCTCCAATTATTGTCTCAACTGCCTTCACTGCACCATTGCTGCTAGTACTACCCCCCTCACAGCTTCATTACTGCCTCTATTGCTCCATTAGCACCCCTGCAACAATATCACAAAGCTCTTGATTTCTACATGGCACCCTAGAGGGACAAGACAAAGAACACTTAATGGTTCTAGACTTAACCATTTTGCCAAACACAGACATATAGATGCACACAAGTTTTCTATTGATTAAATACACGTGACTAATCTGGAGACATGTGATATGTGTGTGTGTGTGTGAATACTGAGTGAGGCAGTGTGTCAGAGGAACGGCATGTCTACTCAAGGTCACACACAGCTGTTGAGAGAGAAAGGGAAAGAGCACAAGGACACATAAACAGGATGCCTCAAGTGTGTGATTACACAAGTGTGCGAAAATGAGCTGCAGTGGGGAAAATATGCACACACACATATACACACACACTCACACACATTTAAAGCCTTCTCGAGTTACTAGTGTCTATTCCATGCCTTAATTCAATTTCATACTTTAAACATTTGATACTTCATGTACTAAATTGTTGTTAGCTTAACAAATGGCTAATTTTCTTTTGCTACTCACTTTAAACTATGATCACAATGACAGTATCACACTTTCTACAGTTGGTGTGTGTGTGTGTGTGTGTGTAGGAGTCATAACTATCCCAAACGTGTTCCAAACCTTGCACCCAATTCACTGTATAGTGTCCCAAATCACACACCCTGTTCACTATATTGGCCACATACACTTCAAGCAAAGAGAACATACTTTTTCAAATCTTAAATACAGTTGAGAAACACAAACTTACTTCCTGATGAATAAATGTCATTTGAAACTTGTTTTATATTGTATATAATGATTTAATGAAAAGTCCGTTTAGTAGGGCGTACAATTTTATTTATCAAATCTATGCCATAAACAACACACGGTAGTCATTTGCGTGTTACCCCAAGCTGGAACCAATTCCCTGTTCCACAGGCCGCGGTCATGCAAAAACGTTCACAGAAGTTAAAATCAGTACACACAAACACAGACATGCTGCAAAAAGAATCTTGAGCTTGATGTTCTGTCCCAATGCTAGAATTCATTTCTATTTAATGTTCATACTGTAACATCGGCCGTTCGTAGATCCATCCCAAATGCCTACCTGTTAGGTGTTATTTTATTTCAGAGTGTTCATACAATGCTATTCTCAGTGACCAAGGAACTGTCTATTAGCCATCATGTCTCAAATGCTAACTATTACACTGTAAAAAAAAAAAAGATGTCTTAGCATGTGAAAATATCTTGAATATAGTCACGTTCATCTAGTGGTTCCTTTCATAAGATCACAATGAACCAAATATACAATCCTCTCCAAAGGTATTAGAACGGCAAGGCCAATTTATTTATTTTTGCTATATACTGAAGATATTTCAGTTTGAGATCAGAAGATGAATATGAGAAGATATATCAAAATTTCATCTTTCATTTCCTAATATTTACATTTAGATGTGTTAAACACCTTAGAACAACTTAGGCAACTTTTGTTTGAACCTACCCAAGTTTTTAAGTGATAAAAACATACTGGAACATGTGATTGACAGGTGTTTCCTGTTGCCCAGGTGTGCCCTGTTTGGTTGACTGTTTAAACAGTTAATAGTTTTGAATGTCTACTCTTGGTTGGAGCCCTGGGTTTCATCTGTGAAGACTGCTCTGGGAGAAAAGCAAGCCATTTTGAAGCTGAGAAAAGAGGGAGAATTGATCAGATCCTTCCAAGCATTGGGCATAATCAAAACAACAATTTGGAATGTCCTGAAAAAGAAAGAAACCACTGGGGTACTATCAACCAGACGTCGAACACGTCGGCCTAGGAAAACAACAGCAGCTGATGACAGAAACATTGTGAGAGCTGTGAAGAAAAACCAAAAAACAACAGTCAGTGACATCACCAACAACCTCCACAGGCAGGGGTGAAGGTTTCACAATCCACTGTACACAGAAGACTACAAGATGCAAACCACTCATCAGCAGTAAGAATCAAAAGGCCAGATTGGAATTCAAACAAACACAAAAAAAGAGTTGAGCCACAAAAATTGTTCTCTACCAAAAACAAACAAAAAAAAATCCTCTACCAAAGTGATGGAAAGGTCAAAGTATGGAGAAAGAAAGGATCTGCTCATGATCCAAAACATACAAGTTCATTGGTCAAACATGGCGGAGGTAGTATCATGGCTTGGGCTTGCATGGCTGCTTCTAGAACAGGTTCTCTAATCTTTAATGACATTGTAACTCAAGATGGTAGCAACCGAATTAATTAAGTCTACAGAAACATTCTGTCTGCCAATTTACAAAGAAATGCATCCAATCTAATTGGGAAGAACTTCATCATGCAGCAAGACAATGACCCAAAACACACTGCCAACACAGCAAAGGACTTCATCAGAGGAAAAACTGATGAACATGGACGGTTTTAGACTGGTCAAGTCAACCATCAGCATGCATTTCACCTCCTTAGGAGGAGACTGAAGGGAGAAACACCCCAAAACAAACAACAACTGAAAGAAGCTGCAGTACAAGCCTGAAAAAGCATCACAAAAGAAGAATGCAACAGTTTGGTGATGTCAGTGGGTCATGGGTCACTGGGTTATGCAACCAATTATTAAGTGTTATTTACTTTACTTTAAGTCTATCTTTTCCTATAATTTTGCTCACCTAAATATTGGGTGGTCTCCCACCAAAGGTGCCATGTTCTAAGTTGTTTAACACATCTAGATGTATTTATCAGAAAATGTAAGCAGAAATTGATCTATCGTCTCATATTCATCTTTTGATCTCAAACCCAAATTTCTTCAGTGTATAGCAAAAACAAAAGAAATGGCCTTGCTGTTCCAATACTTTTGGAGGGTATTGTATGATTATTAAGAATATATCTAGCCACTTTTACAGATTCCATGCTTTAAATGTTTTTATTCTATTGGCAGATAATTTTGCTACTTTCTTGAAGTAAATGCTTAAAATTAGCAAAAGTATCTTCCTATAGAACAAGACTTTTTCAAGCTTGAAATGGGTAAATGTCTACAAATAGATTAAATAATCATATATGTTTGGCTTATTGTAATCGTATAATACTGGATATGATACAATAGCACATTATGCCATTATGGTTTCTTCTAACTTTACTTTGTGTAACTTTTCACCAATTTTTAAAAATATTGTCCTCAACGTCTGCTACTTGTTGGAATGCGTTTCAGTAAACATTTATTTTCTTAAACACTAGCATATGGGACAAAGCATTAAAGAAGCCATAAAAGGAATAGTCAAAAAATAACAAGAATAAACTTTACTTTACTGTTACAGTACAGCGCTGTTGAATACTCCATTCTGATTGGTCAGAAGGATGTTGGTTAATTTTCTATAACATCAGCTCTGACAGTAGTGCTGGCTGCAAGTTTTATTTTAATGTCCTCATTCTAATATGTTATTGTTTCTATGGTAACAACTTAGGGTCTCATATAATGTAAATGACAAGTATGATATTGTTAGTGTTGGAAAATTGCCGTGGTATAAGTAAAACACTTCCCGGTGTGATGTTATAGGAAAAATAATCAACTTTTCCTTACTTTTCTTTCTCCAAAGGTATTTGATTGGCCAAGGCATGATTAGAGACTATTAGTCCGCCTTATTTGTTAACAACATTTGCATTGTAGCTCCAGTACAAAAATAAATAAAAAATTTGGGCTGATTGAGTTCATTTAAAATTTGGGTTGGTTGATATACTGTAGATAGTCAGGGTAAAAGGGGTCTCTCTCTCTGAGTGAGTGAGTTCAGAGTCATTCTTCTCCTTCACTCTTTCCATGAGAGTTTGGGGCAGAATGGTAATGTGTGTATCGCCCAGTTTCCCGCTCTTAAATGACTCGAGTGCCCGGGAATGCCCGCATCACTGTTCCGGTCTGTCTTTCTCCATCTGACTCAGCTATGCTAGTGAGAAGCACCCTGTGAGAAAAAACAAAACAAACAGAGTAGCACATTTTTTAGCGGGTTCCCCTCTGAACGAGTGTGCGGTGATTCATTGGCTCTGAGTAAGCCGGCTCATTGGGTTCAAAATAACACAGAAAAAGAAAAGAACAGAAATATGCCAGCTCACCATTAAACATTTCCAGTTGCGGTCTGTTTGGTATGGCTCACTTCAATGACTTCAGCTGACGGAATAGCACACTAATCTGGGGAAAAGGATGAGTGATGCTCATGAACACACATTTTGGGATTTGGGTCACGATGAGGTTTGTTCGTGATTCCGTCACATAAACACCATCACACACGTCTCAACATCATCAGTCATGCATGGACATATCCCAAAATTACAGGCCACCAATGCATATATTGCTCCAGTCCACTTTGGACGTGTCCCAATTTTAGTTAGGCCACCATCACTAATATCTTACTGCATTACCAATATCAAGCTATTTTGGAAGTGACCCGAATCGCACATCATCATACAGTATATAGACCAATGCCGTCATCAGATAACATATAGGTTATCTGTACTCGCTCTTTTGAAGTGCATTGTGGGATTGGATGAACTTTGGGACCTTGAAAAGTTGTCTTTTCTGCGTGTATACAGATCTAGAATGGTCATTATACTTTTGGCCATGACTACCAAGTGGCAGTCTCCTAAAATACTGCACATTGTAGTGAATAGAGAATGTGCACTATAAGATTATCTTTTTTCCCCCAGGGTGATCGTACATATAACCTCCTCCATACGGCTACACTGTATGTAATGTTGTACTGTATATAATATAGGTATGTTGATTCTAATGTTAGATTTAGCAAATTGCTGTGGTATAAGAGGAATAAAACACTTTGGGACATGCTATTACTGGAAAATAATCACCTTTGGGGCATCAACAGTAACTCCACTTCATGCTAAGCCATGTCACACCACCCTGAGGTGTTTTATTTCTTACATACAACTATACTGTAACATTAAAAATTTGGTAATCCTTTGCTGAAGTGAACTAGCTTTACAATGACTGCCATTGCTATACATTGACGAAACATACAATTCAGGATGCTCGTTCCAGTCCAGTCAAGCATCCAGGCTGACTACAAGTCAAGCATCTGGGCTAGTCAAGTCAACCATCTGCCAGGATAGTAGTCTTTAAGTGTTGGGTTGTGTGTAAAAAAATTATTTTTCTAAACACAGACCTAAAGTACTCTCACTGCCGCGGCCTGAGTTCGATTCCCGGGCAGGGAACCAACCCAGCCATTGGGAGTGTACTCTCAGTGCCGGTCCCAAGCCCGGATAAAATGGGAGGGTTGCATCAGGAAGGCCATCCGGCATAAAAAAACAACAACAACAACAAAAAAAAAAAGAAAAAAAAAAAAAAAAAAAAAAAAAAAAAAAAAAAAAAAAAAAAAAAAAAAAAAAAAAAAAAAAAAAAAAAAAAAAAAAAAAAAAAAAAAAAAAAAAAAAAAAAAAAAAAAAAAAAGTGCCAAATCAAAACATGCAGACCAATGATCCTCTGTGGCGACCCCTAGAGGGAGCAGCCACAAGAACAACAACATAATAGCAGCGATTATAAACTAAGAGGCCTAAGATGGCTGCTTGATCAGGCTGGCCAATAGGGAACGTGATTCACTGAATGAATCATTTTATTGAACAGACTCAAATGACTCAAATCATTGAAGTGACTCACAGAACTCTAATAGCCAACCAACTCAAGAATATGCTTTGTATTGGGTTCTCAATACAAATCCTCAGATCCTCTTGACAGAGTAATTTAGGCACATTCCACTGAAATTAATATTTAAATGCCATAAATCGATTTACAATCGACAAAAACTGAAATAATGGTAAGTGAGCAGGATATTCAGATAGATTTCTTGTTCATTGAAGTCCAAACAGCAACAGCTGAATAAGCTCAAAAATGAACAGAAAAAGTCACAATCAGGTGAGATTTATTTAAAATGGAGCAGGGCCGACAGCCCAATGATACAGCTGTTGCTCTGTTTTATTAACATTATGACGTGTGTGTCCTCAGTGTTTGATGAAAATACTCACACACCTGCTGGGAAGGTGTGAGCGTTTACGTTAGTGGTTCAGGTTTCGGGAATCTCGGGAAAGCAGGTGGGCCACTCTGCTAAATATTTAAAAAGCATGAGGTACAGATTTATTCTTAGCCAGGTAGGTAAGCTCACACACACACTTAAGTGTAAGTGTAGAAGAGTGTTTTAGTCTTTTCTTTCCTGCTGCTGGTGTGTACTGATCTAATCTGTAGAACTGATTAGCACAATTCATGCAGTGTGCGTCTGCTAGCTTCATGTGGTGTTTGTTAGTTAGCTTCATGCAGTGTGTGTTAGCTAAATTCATGTAGGGGTGTGATAGCTTGCTTCATGTGGCGTGTGTTAGCATTAGCTTATTTTATACACTGTTGTAGCTTGCTTCATGTGGGGCGTATTAGCATGCTTCCATGGTGTATGTTGGTGCACATTAGCTTGCTTTGTGTCACATGTGTAGTTTGTGTTATCTCACGTTATGTTTCATTTCATGTTAGCTTGCTTTATTTAATAACAGTGTATGTGTGTTCTGAGTGTGTTAGCTGCCTTGTGACGTACATGAGCACCAGTTTGAAAAGATGTGTTGGCTTCACATGTTAGCCTTCATTAATAACATCACTGAACATTAACAGCAACCAGAACTTATCTGCTCTATCTCTCTCTCTGGCTGGTTCTCCTTTTCTTGCTCTGTTTCTTTTTCTCTCTCTATCAGATTTCAATATTCGCTTTATTTGCTTTCATTTAGCAGTGCAAACAAAATTACTGGCTTCTATACAAATATGCCATTATATGTTAAATAACTAATAAATCATGCATAATAAAGAGAATCACTATATATTATGGGTCATCAACTGGTGGACTGCAGTCCAGATGTGTACCCAGCATAGTTTTTCAGAGGACCGAACTGAGTACTTGGAAAAAAAATACTGAGATGATATACATATGAAAAGTTTTCTAAACATGAACCATTGCGGCTGCTGTGCTCTGTAGCCTATGCTGGAGCGAAAGAAGAAATGCGTATGTGTGCGAGTTGATATGACTCACTGTAATTGGTAGAAATGTGTTCGTTTTTGCTGTTCTCCTTTTTTGGCTAATAGAGTGTTGGTTTATATTAGAGCAAGCAAGCGAGGGAGGAATGCACTTCCGTTGAGGTGATTTAAAGGCCCTCAGTGACGCATGTCCACGTCTGGAATTCCTGGGCATTCCTTAAGCGCGATGACGCAGCACACACAGTTACACACATATTCTCACTAATCCCTCAAATCCTGTAAGCTAACTGAGAGACAGAGATATGTACTTACATACACACAATTCTTATAACTCCATCATTCTTCACAAATTTTAGACCAACACTGTCGTTGCGTGAGAAGCAGAAGTCAGTTCTCTAGATAGAGCACATTCTGGGCCTGATTTGTGCACTCCCGAAATATAAAGGCTGGACCATTTGGAAGACAGCTCCCCTTTGAGTTTCCTGTTTTGGAGCAAATTTCAGGGCAGCATCTCATGTATTCTCCTAACCTTCTATTCACCAGACCAAATGATGAAAGTTCTGAAAAACGTTTTGCATTTTACTCATATGGCTGATGCTTTTATTCTAGGCAACTTAAAATTGAGATAGGATACATCTGAGCAGTTGAGGGTTAATGGTTTGTCTTTAAAGGACAACAGTGGCAGCTTGGTGATGACAGGGTTTGAACGACCGTCCAATCATAGTGCAATGCCTTAACCACTGAGCCACTACTGCCATAATTGCTGCCCAATTAAGAGTAGGTTTACAAATGTTGGTGAACTGCTTTTCCAGTCAGATTTGTGTTCATAGATTGCTTTAGCATGATATGAAGGACAGAATATAAGAGAAGCATGACAAAAGATGGAGGAAAGACATAGTCAGGAAAATAGATGAAATGGAGAGTGGAGTTGAGGAAGGAAGAGCAAAGCATCAAGGAAGGTAGACTGAAGATTGAAGATGACATGGAAGGGACGAAGAGTCCCTCACTAAAGAGAAAGGAAACAATCAGTAGACCTTACATAGAAGTGTGAATGCCCTGACTGTGTCTTCTTTGAAGGGAATTAAGTTTGGCTCATCTGCTGCCCCTGTCCACCACCCTGCTGTGCCACCTGACCCAGATAAACAGTTTCTGGAAAGTTTGCTGCCTAGCATGAAGAGGATGGAAGATGACCTTGTGGATTTTCCTGTTGAAACAACACTATAGACTGATCCTTCTGGATATGACAGCAACTTTCTCTTTCTTAAAGTAAACTTGACATTGGATGCTCTCTCCAATTGGACTACCAGACCAGAGGGTTTTCCCCATTAGGAAGGGTTCCAAGTGGCAAGGAACCCATAGCTATTTAAAGAAACCTTGAGGAACCCTTTTTAAGCCTCCTTGGTAGCATTGTCAGGGCGAGGTGATGCTGTCCAGGTTGCTGCCACTAGTACTAGTACTAGTTTGCACTTCTCTAAAAACTCCATCCTATACTATGGGTACTACCTTTCCTTGTCACAGGAGTGGTACCATCAAGCATGTATCTTTTACCTGTTGCATGTGGTCTACCTTTAAAACTTTACTCAAAAGATTTATACATAAATACATAAAAGATACATATTAAAGGTACAAAAGATGTACCATTGAGGGTACCACCCCAGTGACAAGCAAAATTACAGTTTAGTTCTGTTTTTTCTGAGAATGAAGATTCTTGAGGACAAAAGTTGGCTTCAAACCTTACATCTTGAACCATAAAACCAGAATGCCTAAGGCATTATTTTCTCCACCAACCTAACCCAGAATAGACAGTAGTTGGAAATGCATTGTTGTCTTGGCATTTATTTGCATAAGGTGAGAGCACAGAGGAATAGATTTCAGTCCCTAGAAATGTGTAAGGAAGACATCCACTTATTAGTACATCTGGAGGGATTCTGAGTGTCCTGGCATCAAGAGACTGCCCTCGGAATTCCACCATTGCTTCCTCGGCAATACACAGTCACATCAATCACCCTGAAGCTGTAGTTGGGATAAATTACTGCAATCAGAAAGATGGATTATGTTCACTTGTAATTGTGGGATGGTGCTACACATCAGTGGAGCTCAAACAATTAGGGAAGTTCCAGCACACTCAGAACTGCTCTGGAATAGTCTGCCAGTGTTCCTGTTTCTGTATCGGCATGTACCATTGACCCTGGGGCCCCATAAGAATGCACTAGGGGGCCCCTTATGTCTGCAACTTCAGATGGAAGGACATAACTAGGATGTCATTTAGGGCCCCCAAAGGTGAGTAGACAGTCGTACACTTTTAGAAATAGGGTTACTCAAGAGGTATTTGAATGGTCAACAGTTCTTGCTTTATAAAGGGAACCTTTTCTGAAAGGGAAATGGACTTTTTTGCACTCTTTGGACTTTTTTAGGTTTTACATAGCATTCACCAAGAGGGTCAAAATATAGAAAACTTTAAGATGCTATATGCAACCTTTTTCCTAAGAGCTTCTGTTTCTTAGTATCTGAATTCTGCTGTTCAAGAATCTTTGCGTGTCATGACCCTCTCACTTTGTAATGGTTTAATGGGAGGAATAAATTTTACCAAAGACAAAGGCGTGCCCTCAGCCTTGCTGATGAATTCTTCATGTGTAGAGTCCTTCCGGGCAATTTTTCGGCCGATGATGTGGACAATCACGTCAAACAGGGCCCCTGTGGGGCCACAAGCTATCCATGGAAACTCTGTCCGTCACCCTGCGATACACCTCGAGATGCTCCCACAGCTGGGGTAAGAATCTCTGCACACACAAGAAACTTTTACACACTTGTTTTTTTGCAGCTCCAGTATAGGAACGCTTTCATTACACATTTGCTATTTGCTATATCACAATGATGAATGAATTAAAAAATTAGCAATCCCTGAAAAATTTAGCATTAGTATTGCTGTCTCACAGCTCTGGGGTTTCTGGTTTGATCCGGAGCTCAGGTGGGTTACTGTCTATGTGGAGTTTCACATGGTCTTCCTGTGTCCTCAAGGGGTTTCACAGAGTTCTCCAGGTTCCTCCCACCTCTCAGAAACATGCCAGTAGGTGGACTAGTGACTCTAAATTTTCCTAGCCAGCCAACAACAGTGGAGGTGTCTCTTAGTCTCACCAAATCCACTGGAATTAATATTGCAAAAAACTTACTTGATTTGATTAATAATATCTGTTACTAAAATATAAATGTGGGGATTTAAAAATACAAAAGGATTGTTAATAACTCAATTCCTTCTCATATTTTGCATCTTAAGCTTTGATTAGATAGATAGCTGATTTAATAAAAGCAGTTCATGCACTTAGATTTTCAGACACTACTATACACACTATACTTTCTTCTCTTCTCTCGTTTAACTGTGTGATTTAATTACCTTCCAGTGTTGTGTAGCTCTAGTTCATGGATGTTCTGTGGATTAGCCATGCTGGAAATTTGATGCTGGATAAATAACAGACTCCCAACACCCACACCCTCACACTGGTTAATCGATTCTTCATAGATTGACTCCTTGTTCCTGTTTAAAAAATGGCTAGGTAGTCAACGCTAACTTATTCAATGTGTGTAAGTTGAATCAAAAGAGCTTGTTTTACATAAGAAAAATTAATCAGCATGGGTTTTGAAATAACACAATTTGCAATTCAGCTCTGTACTTTATATGTAATTATAACATAAAGGACTTTAGTCCCCATGTAGTGTGCAATTATGAGCCATTTGGAAAGCACCCTACATAGTGTATCACAAAATTGCACTACAAAGAACAAGAAAATGAGCTCTCTAATCTACATATACATGATCATAGGGTATAAAATAATTTACACCACGGTGCTGTTGTTTTCTTGAGTTTGACTAGTTAGGATGTTTGTCTTATTAATTTGAAAAAAGAGGCTGATGAGGGAGTGAACTAATTCATTTTGTGGACTTAAAAATTAAGAATAAGAATTTCATTCTTTATTGTGGAATTGTTGATTATTTTTCTATAACAGCACACCTGTTGAGTTTTATTACTTATAAACAATCCACAGAACAAACCCTATGTATTATGGAGTACCCTTATTGGATATATAATTCATTAGATATGGTCCAAATTAAACTTGTATAGCTATTTCTTAGCCAAATCCAAATCTGTTCCCCTTTATATATGCAGTGTATATAGGGTATATAGGGTCTAGGATATATCTTATACTACATATGGCATGCTATTATAGAGAATAGAGTCTATTAATCTATAACCTATGTATTGAGTTTATATATGAAGTGAAAAGCTGAATCCTAAATGCTCCTTCTCAGACATAGTGCACCAAATAGTTCCATAATGGATAAAAGTGCACTAGATAGGGAGTAGTAGCATTTTATACTTTATGCAAAGCACAAAGTTAAATGTATAGTTCCATATATAGGGTCTAGAATTAATTATTTGCTTATACATGAAGTACTAATTTGAATCCCAAATGGTTCCAGTTTTTGGACGTGTAGAGCTCTAGATAGGCTCTATGTAGGATGCTTGCATGTGGAGTCAAGAGATTAATCCCAGATGGTTCCCTATTAGACATGTAGTCCACTAGGGTAGGGTCTAAAATCAACTGTGTGTCTAAATGATGAGATTGTGCACTCTAAGTACATACTAGTGCACTCCATGTGCACTCTGACCCTTGACCAAGGGTTGGTGAACTAAAGCTTGAGCACGGTCAATTGAGAAAGGAGCGCTTTCTTTGACCTCCACTCAAACGGTCTGTGTGTGTGAAATGTTCTAGCTTTAAATCAAAAGCTTCTGTAGGCTGAACTACAAAGTGATGTGAGATTTACAGGCTTTGTAAGTGTCAAAAGAGTGTGTGTGTGTGTGTGTGTGTGTGTGTGTTTGTGCGTGTGTGTGTGTGTGTGTTTTATAAGTGTCGCAAGCGTTAATAGCTGCTTTTGGTGTGGTTTACATCTAACACTTAAATGAAACACGCTTCAAGAGATGAATTCATCATTAAGGCTGTAAAGACAAAGTGCAGCGCGACACTTTTGCATTTGCACTCAAGATGTTAGTAGTTTAGCAGTAGATCACACACACACACACACACACACACACACACACACATGCATCAAAGATTGTTTGCAGGTTTTACTAATACGAACCTGTACCAAATCACATACGATTTGTATTATATCTGCCAAATGAACATTATTCAATGTCTATGATCAATCTACTTTGGATGTGTCCCAAACCACACACCCTATTCACTATAAAAAGACACAAAAGTCCAGCATCAGTTCACTTAGGACATGTCCTAAACCACCCAAACTATTCATTATATACTGTAGGTCATAGTACACTATTTGTGATATCACAAACTTCTTATTATCATCAGCCCCCTTTGGTCGTATCCCAAATCCAGACCCATTCCAATACAAAGGTCACATACAGACCATAACAAACATTTCACATTATTAGTCCACTGTGAACACGTCCTAAACCACATGTCCTAATCTCGATGTAGACTACACAATTACCATGACAAATGTTTTACTGAAATCGGTCCAGTGTGGATGTGTCCCAAACCACACACCATATTCACCATATAGGCTAATAATAGACCCTAACCTACTGCAGTGCATTGTGGGATTGCATGAGAGTACAAGCTATATTCTAGTTGCAAAAAAAATGGCAGAGTGCCAAAATAGTTCACTGTGTAGTGTACAGGATTTAAGCACGGAAAAAAACACAATGTACAATTTGTCTAATTATATATCTCGACACCGATAAAACCAAACGGTGCATTCCAGCAGGGCTAAAGAATGCATGCAGGCAAGTGTGTGTGTGTGTGTGTGTGTGGCCTGTGATCAAACGTGCTTTGATTTGCGCTTACTGAAACCTTAACGAGCGTGCCACACTCTTTGAAAGGGGCATTTACAGGAAGAATGCCAAACTTTCAGCAGTTAGATGGTAAAGCTGCATCCGTGATGAAGTTATATGCTCACAGGCGACACACACACACAGGCGTATGGGACAGGATCAAAAGAAGTGCCGAAATGTGTGTAGAGAGAGAGAGAGAGAGAGAGAGAGAGAGAAGATGCAGGGATTGGATTTTCCCTTGTGTCTATGTCTGGGAAAGATGAGAGGTTGTTTCAGCTCTGTGATGATTGTAAAACGTGTTGCCCCTCTTATATAAAAATGTGGCTTCTGGAGCTACAAAGCTAATGTAGCTAACAAGTAACAGACGCTCAGTTGGTAGCTAGGTTAGCCTCTTTCAGAAGCAAGCGTCAGACACGAAACATTTTGAGTTCGGGGAACACTGCCTACATTGTGGTCATTTTGAGCTGAGCTATCGCCTTAAGATTTTAACCCCCAGTCAGCAATTCGAAATTCAAAACTTTGTTGTACACAGTGACATACTTCACCATCACCCACCAATCAGAAACAAGAACTGACATTAACAAGAAATGCTACATCCACAGTTGAGACATAGGGCAGCGGTTAGTGTCCATCTTATTTCCATTGTAATATATTTACTTCAAGTTAGGTACAGTGCATACAGAAAGTATTCAGACCCCTTCACATTTTGTGAATCTATTTAAAAAAAACTGAAATATCATGAAGCATTCAGAGCCTTTGAAATGAGACTTAAAATTTAGCTCAGGTACATCTCATTTCTCTGGCTCATCTTTGAGATGTTTCTACACTTTGTTTGGAGTCCACCTGTGGCAAATTCAGTTGATTGGACATGATTTGGAAAGGACACACCTGTCTATGTAAGGTCTAGCAGCTGAAAATGCATATCGGAGCAAAAACCAAGCCTCGAGGTCACAGGAACTGCCTGCAGAGCTCAGAGACAGGATTGTGTCGAGGCACAGATCTGAGGAAGGCTACAAAAAATTTCTGGTGCATTGAAAGTTCACAAGAGCCTCCATAATTCTTAAATGGAAGAAGTTTGGAACAACTAGGAATCTGAGCAATAGGAGGAGAAGGGCCTTGGTGTGGAGATGGGAGAAACTTGCAGAAGGTCAACCATCACTGCAACACTCCACCGATCTGGGCTTTATGGCAGAGTGGCCAGACTGGAGTACTTCCCAAATCTTTTTCTTTAGGTCGTTCACATTATATTATTAACATGGACAATATTCGTCACCAGTCTTGGTTACTAGAAGTATGGCTAGAAGTAATGTCATGGTATAATATTCATAAACCCTTAAAAAATGAATCAGATTTATTTGCATCCTTTAAAACCTGCTCTTCCTAGAACCATCATTTCTCAATTGTGACCTTTGACCTCCTTGCATCTGCCTCCCCCAGAAACGACCTCACACCTTTGACCTCTGACGGGAAACGCATACCTCAGCTTGATTAGGGTGATGTAATCCAACACCTGTGCGAGGGGTTACTGACTGACACACACACACACACACACACACACACACACACAGGTGGTGTAGAGGGTGTGTAAAATTTGTTCCTTGTCAAATGAAACTGGAGAAACAAGAGAAACTCCCCTCCATTACCATTTATGTACTGGTGACTGCTAAACAATCTATTTCTCTTTGTTTCGGAACAAATGTAGACAATTAGAGCTGTTCAAGAACTTTCCACAGACTTCTAAACGAAGAATTCGTCATACTACAGTGCTGTTCTTGATTCGGACTGCTTAGAAGTTGTTGACGAACATTCTATAACAGCAGCTCTGACAGTGGTTCCAGCTGCAAGGGAAATCACAGGTTTATATGAATGCACTGGTTTGAATATGTTATTGTTTCTATAGTAACAAGTAACACAGGAACTTGTATGGCTCCACAGGTAAAAAAAAATGTGTCTGTTTGTAATTTTGGTGACATTTCCTGTGAGGAGATGTTTATTTAGCATTTTTGGAAGGAGTCTCTAGTTTCAACGCAAATGTAAAGCAGTTTTCTGACATGGGAAAGTCATGAAAAGTCTTCAACTTTCCAGTTTTGGCTGGCTGAAAGGAATGGAACCCAATTTGATCTGCTCTTGTAGGCCATCTGCCTCAAGGTTTGACATGTTGTTGTTCTGAGATGCTTTTCTGATCACCACGGTTGTAAAGAGTGGTTATTTAGGTTATCGTAGCCTTCCTGTCAGCTTGAACCGGTCTGGCCATTCTCCTGTGATCTCCCTCATCAACAAGGCGGTTCCATCCACAGAACTGCTACTCAATAGATGGTTTTAGTTTTGCGCACCGTTCTGCGTAAACTCTAGAGACTGCTGTGTGTGAAAATCGTAGGAGGTCAGCAGTTTCTGAAAATTCAGTTGATGTAGTTTCTGGACAGGCATTTTTTTTTAGCTTGTAACCATTAATAAAATAATTTAAATTCCATATTTGAGTCATATTAATGATGTCTTTGGAAAGTAGGCATCACAAGTTAATAATTAAAGTGTTTGTGGCAGGAGACAGTAGATAATGTATTCTTGAGTATGTAGAATTATATACTATATAACTATATAAAAGATATATCATTTCATTTAGCAAACATGTCAGGATTCTAAATTTTATTGTGCTGTATATGACTATATGTCTGTGTGTGTGTGTGTGTGTGTGTGTGTATAAATATATATATATATATATTAGTATTGTAAGATCAAATCCAAGATAACTTAAATTGAACAATATACATTTTTCATTTCACAAATTTGTAAAACAGCTCAGCTTTAGAAAAGGTTAAAAATGGTTACAGTTAAGGTAACAGGTTAGCGGTTAGCATGGCCATATGACTTTCTTTCATAAAGTGAAATCCAACGTAATCGCCTCTGCTTTTTGGAATTGCTGCAGATACTGTATAAAACAGTATTTGAATGATTCAGTTAACAATATACAATTGTCTGCTGTGTAGCTTTTCTTCCTAGATATATTTTACCTCAGGATGTTTAAGCTAGCTCGCTAAAACTGTTGCCTAATTCATGCTAGCTAGCTAAGAATGCATACAGCCATTGAAAACCTAATTAAGCTCTGTATACAAGATTATATAATATGATTAGAAAAACTGAATAGGACTTTATAATGCTAAAATGCATACAGCTTACCTCACATTTATAAATATTAAAGATAGATTTTTTTAAAAGAACACATTAACTGTGTCTGCGTCCGGATATCTGAGTGAAAAAAAGAAAAGAAAATGTTTTTGTGACCTCCTTTCTTCTTAATTAGGAGATCAAGTTGTCTCTGTAACCTGTGATAACTTGCTCTGCATTATAACGTTCACCTCTGTGTGTTTGTGTGATTTAAGATGGAACCGAGTTGCATTATTCAGGGTGTTAAAAACACACTGGGTTTGTGTTTATTTATGTCTTCTGGGTGCTTTATTGGGAGGTGCAGGCAGTTGTGTCCTTGACAGCCGTTCCGTGTTGTATTCTGATCTTATTTTTAGCGTGCGTTAGCGTGACAGAAGCTCGGCGTTGACTTACAGTCACAGAAGAGGATAAATAAACTGCAGGAAATCCTCACATTTAATCCTCCTCGGCTATTGTTCGCGTTGAAAAACACACACCCTTTGGGGAGGCTTCAGAAAGCACGAAACGTCTCTTTGTCCCAGCTTTAAATGCTCAGAAGTGCGTGTGTGTGTGTGTGTGTGTGTGTGTGTGTGTGTGGACAGAGTATTAACGGAGGTCTTATACAACACAGTAACTGATTAACCAAACTGTGAGAACAGACCTTTACTCTCCCTCTCTCTCTCTCTCTCTCTCTCTCTGTGAGAAAGAAAGAGAAAAAAAAGAATTAGAGGAAGGAGACAACATATTAGTCTATAATGCCTTGACATTGGTGTGTGTGTGTCTGTGTGTGTGCATCTGTGTTGTTTGTGCAAGTGTGTGTGTGTTGTGTTAAAATCAGGGCCTTTCTTGCTGATTTGATTATTTCCTCTATCGCACCTGTAATGTTTAACTACCTAAAGCAAAAGCAATGTGTGTGTGTGTATGTGTGTGTGCACTAGGAGGAGATAACGCTGAGTTGTACATTAAAAGCAGTTGAATAGACGACTTCCTTCCTCATGTTGACCTGTCGCTCACACTCACATTTACTTCCGATCCCGCCACCTTTGATCCCTCCAGCCCTGAAAAAGCGTGTGAGCTGATTGGCTGCTTCGCCAACGCCCATGGATGTTTGCTCTGGCTTTGTGGAATCTGGCATTTCTCTCTGTCAGTAGAATGGATTGACAGGTTTGACGAAATTACATTTGAACATATTGACAAAGAGAAGAAAAAAGACTTCAAAAATGAATAAAACTAGTTGAGATTGTTTCTCTTGGCAACTTTTCAATGTTCAAGTATTTATTTTGTCTGCAGAAGCCTGCCTCCTGAGCAGTGATGGCTGGTCGTGATATTAGATTGGTTGTAAAATCTAACATCTACAGTATATATCATGAGGTCTCATCGATGGCATAAGTATCTGTGAAAAACACTGTTTTTCACTGTTGTCACTGTTTTTTTTTTTTACAAGACACTGGTGTATTTATTGCAGTGTTACCTGAAGTATCATTAGCATTTGAAGATCCTTTGCAGATGCTAGCTAGCGACATTAGTTTGCTAACTTGTGCTAGATTTTCACGGCTAGTTAAACAAGTTAAAAGGGAAAAAAAAGTGCATAAAAAGTTTCATATCAAGTAAAATAATTTCTTTAGTAATCTAACATACTTACATTCCTGACTACTTGCATGTTTAGACACTTATCTAATTGCATGCTGACATACCTGCACACTTGCATACTTTTTTAGCATACTTGCATACTTCCCTAATTGCACACTGTGAATGATCAAGAAATGCAATTAGTCTTTTAATGTAATTGTTTTTATTTGAGATTAGTGTTGTTGTTTTTTTTATCATTTCTATTCAGATGATTTTGCTATTCAGTGTCACTTTTGCTGAACAAGTAGCTCGTTTGTCCTGATCCTTGATTACGTGATCACTTAAATAGCTGAAGGACATAACTTGTTCACCAATTTGACAGTCATGCATCATGGGCTGTATTCAGAGCCGGTGACTTAAGTCCAAAGTTACGTCAATATTTACACAGGGAAAGTTGTGCATATTCAGAGTTGGGTTATGCACCTGCTTAATTTGAATGGCCTGTGTGTAGGGTTTTTAGCAGTGTCTAGACTACAAGGACTTGCTTTTAAGCCCAGAAAAAAAACAGGGATAGAAAATGCGGACTGAAGAAGGAAATACTACTTTTTTCTTCACTGTAAAATATAATACAATATAGCATTGAAGCAAGAGACAATGTATGTTGTCAAATATATTTTCAGTATATTGCTGCATGAATAGTTCTTGTAATTATCACATTAATTACAGCAAAATTCAGGTTTGATGCACCAAAATGGCTGCTACTGTCATTATTCAGAAGTTAATAAAATAGCACTTGATACAGTAAAGTGTCCCTACTTACCTGACTTCGCCTGATCTGTAGTAAATCTCAGCTCCAGTACAGTGCTCTAATAACATGAAGGTCTTAAAGATCTTGCCTTCCTACAATGACTTGCATGCTTGTTTCTTGAATAACTGCCTATTTGCCTATGTAAGGAATAAAAAAGCGTGCTGTTATAGGAAAATAATCAATGTCAAGGTGGTGTGATGCGACCTCTTTCAGAAGTTGATAATTCTCCTATAACAGCAACTATAAGAAAATGTAATGAATGTTACAAAGCACTGACATTGGAGACTCCTTCCATAGATGTAATTGTCTCCTTACAGATGATACCTTTTTTCTTTATTAAATAACAACACGTTCATAAAAGCCCCTGTGAATGACTTGTTACTACAGAAACAAAAACATATTCAAATGAATGCATTAATATATATATATATATTTCATTTTATATTATATTCATGAATCAACAATTCAAAGTGGAGGTAGTTAAAACTTTCTTCACGTTCTTGGTGTCTGTGTTCTCTCTCTCTCTCTCTCTCTCTCTCTCTCTCGCACTCTGAGTGGCAGGTCAGTGTGAGGCTTGTCAGTGCTCGTATTATCAGTGTGAGAGATCCTGCGGTACATGCTAATAGAGTTATTCAGTACGGCGGAAACACACACTGAGCGAGGCATAGAGATGCAAATCAGCCATTAAATGCTGGCAGAGAGAGGAGGAAGTGGGGGAGGGGAGTGACCCCAAATGAATTATGGGACACGTTTACCCAGGGGGCATTGGATTTTCTGAATTCGTGGGACAACGCCAAGTTTTTGTCGCCCAGAAGCAGATGGAACTGGTGACCCCCAATTTGACCCAACTTTCAAAACTGCTAAGATGGACTTAGCAATTAGCAACAGTTCCATTTTGTTCTGCTTCAGTGGTTAAGCCTTGAGATGCTATAAGACCATGCCAATGTTTAGCTTTAGCAAATGGGTTCCAGCATTTGTTTAGGTTAGGTTATAATATGTTCGAGTTCTAACAAGGCACCTTGGCAAGTGGTTTGAGACGAATACACAGTAAACTGATGATGGTGTGTAGGTGGCCTACAGTAGATATAAAATTCTACACATCCCTGTTAAAATTTCAGACATTTGTGCTGTAACCCTTTTATAATGGGCATGTGGCTGTGCTCAGAATTAACCAATCACATTCAAACTCATGTTCAAAAGTAATTATCATACACCTGTCATCAGTGAAGTGATTCTGATTAACCCCAGATGAAGATCAGCTGTTTCTGTAGGATTCTCTTGACATCATCTGCTGAAGTCTTGGTCCGGCAAAGAGCTTACAAAGCATGTACAGGATGTCATTGTTGAAAGGTATTGATCAGGAGAGGGGTACAAAAGAATTTCCAAAACGTTAGATGTACCATGGAACACCATGAAGGTCATAATCAACAAGTGGAGAAAATGGGGCACCACAGTGACTTCACCAAGAACAGGAGGTTCCCTCTAAAAATGATGAAAGTACAAGACAAAAACTTATCAGGGAGGCTGCCATGAGACCTACTGCAACATTAAAGGAGGAATATCTGGAAAGTACTGGTCACTCCCTGCATTTGACAACAATCTCTTATATTCTTCACATAACTGGGCTATGGCTAGACAGAAGGACTTTCTCATGAAAAAAAACATACAAGCCTGCCTAAATCACCCCAAACCATGTGGCAAAATGTGTTATGGTCTGATGAGACTAAGATAGGACATTTGGGGCATAATGTTTTTGTTTGACTCAAAAACAAGAAAGCTTATCACCAAAAGAACACCATACCCACTGTGAAGCATGGTGGTGGGAGCATCATGTTATGTTGCTGCTTCTCTTCAGCTGGGACTGGGGCTCTAGTCAAGATAGAGGGAATCATGGATGAATTATTGTCTAACAAACCTGCAGGCCTCTGTTAGACAGCTGAAGATGAAGAAAGATTTCACCCTCCATCACAATAACGATCCAAAGTACTAATCCAAGTCAATGAAGGAATAGCTTCAGAAGAAGAAGATCAGTGTTTTGGAAGGGGAGACTGAGTGCTGTATTACAAGCCAAAGTGCTTTAACAAAGTATTACTTAAGTCTGTGCACACCTATGCCACCAGGTTACTGTCTTTTTCTTTTCTCCCCCTCTAAAATGTTTCTATTTGTTTTTCACTTGAGTTTTATTGGTTGCTGTATCACATTAAAGGTGGAAAATGATCTGACATGATTTATCTTGGTTTCATTTTTACATCACAGAAACCTGCAATTTTAACAGGAGTGTGGATATCCACTGTAGATAATAAATTTGATATGCGGTTTGGGACACAGCCACAGTGAATTGATGATGGCAGGACTCTTGTGATGATGACCTATATAGAGAATACTGTGTGTGGTTTGGGACATGTCCACAGTGGATTGACGATATAGTGGATAGGGTGTGTGGTTTGGGACATATCCACAATTGAATGACTATGGTGAGGTTCTTGCAAGGATGACCTGTGTAGT
The DNA here is from genome assembly GCA_022985145.1 of Pangasius djambal. Classification (NCBI taxonomy): domain Eukaryota; kingdom Metazoa; phylum Chordata; class Actinopteri; order Siluriformes; family Pangasiidae; genus Pangasius; species Pangasius djambal. The sequence goes on along the minus strand of CM040987.1, from coordinate 20,299,085 downwards.
GAATAGGGTGTGTGGCTTGGGACATGTCCACAATGGAAACAGAATATAAGGCTAGTCATGTGTTAAGAAAGAATTCAGTGTTTGAGACTGTGTGTGTGTGTGTGTGTGTGTGTGTTGTAAGAGACAGCTGTGTGTGTTTTTTCATACCTTTCTCTTCCTCTCTGTAGGTAACGTGTTACCTTGCTCCAGGTTCAATCTGTCTTCAAGTGGGGTGTGTGTATGCGAGCTCCAATAAAAGGGTTCAAGTAGAGATCTGTCATGCACATACACATACACACACATGCGCGCACACACACACACACA
>CM040987.1:20290032-20296181 GCA_022985145.1 Pangasius djambal | reverse complement strand
GTCAGTCAACATCTGATCATTAGGACTGGAACTTCAAAAGTCAAAAGTTCTCCAATAGCTCAGAGTTTATGATTTGTGACTCAATGTTGACATTTCTCAAAATGGCGGAATCCACTGCAAATGGGTTTGTGGTTGATGCTAGGTATAATTAGAGTGTAATTTTAGTCGTATTGAGTTTTTCTTGGTAATTTACCAAAACATCTGAGGAAGATGTTTATTCTACCAACGTTTTTTGTTTCTTTTCTGCTGTCACTCTTCCTTTACACACAAAGACTTACTGGCTATCTCCTAGCTAACTAAATTGTTACTCTCAGTTCAAGAAAAAGTCTTTCAACATTCATATTCCCTATCAAATGTGTTCTTGCAACTTAAACCACTAGAACAGCCAGCCTCTTGTATGTTGGAGAGGTTAAAGAAAGCTACTGACTGCTGGATGCTCTCAGACGTGATCTCAAACGTCTAAATTAGTGCACTCCTCAAAACTCCATAAAACGCAAAGCTGACAGAGCTGAAGATGACAAAATGACAACTAAAGAGCACTTCCTAAGCGTGTTATGCACTAAATCTTCCAATAATGCAGATCACCCAGTGCAGCGTTTCAGCTACCATAAACAAACACCCAGTCTTCCTCCTTTTCCATGGTGCCATTCATTTTTTTCACAATTAAATAGCTACTCTTATGTCTTCATTCATTGATTTGCTTTGGATTGCTTTCTTTCAAGTCTTTAAGATGAAATGAGAGGGTTTCACAAAATTTTCTTTCAATTTTAGTGCAATTTAAATGAATAAGCTACTTTAACATGACATCATAATCTGTATATAAAATTTGCCAGCTACACAATTTGAAGCCGATCAGTCGAGTTCACATTAATGAGTTTCCTCAGCAGCTCTGGATTTCTTGTGTAAAAGCTTGATAAAGGTTTCCATGCAAGACAAAAACTAACACTATGGAAATGTTTGTGTTAATACAAAAAATATTAACTAAAAATGTATGAACATTGTATGTATGAACATTACATGAATACATGGATAACCTTACAGATTGAATGGTTTATGAACTGAATGTTAACAGTTACTGGTAACCTCAAATTCTTAGCTAAGTCATATTTATCTGTTCTTTCTCATCTGATCTTGGGTCATCTTTCCATTTCTCATTAAAAAAAAAAAAAAAATACAGAAGCAAAACTGAATTCAGATCAACATTTTTCACCTAGAATTGGCCCAAAACAAAGAAGTGCTTTTAAATCCTATATTCTACCCATTTCCTGCTCTTCACATTTTGTCACAAGTTCATCAGTGAGAGCGACAGAGACAAGGAGTGTGTTTGTTTTGCTTGAAGCTTCTTGCTCAGATCGGTGATGATGACGTTTCATCAGTTAATTGCGGTTTCGGATTTCCTGTAGCTGAACTTGTTTTAACCCCAATTGCGGTTATCTGACATGTTAAGCTTAAAAGGGCAGAATTTCGCAACATGATAAACACAACCAAATTTGAATAAAAAAAAAAAGTGTAAAGAGTTTTGTGTTTTCAAGTCCAAACCACACACTTTATCCACTACATATCTCGGCAGCATAGCTGCCGATTTTAACTGTCTTTCAACAACATGACATAAAATGGATAAATAGAGTCCACATAACCTGAATATGAATTGTGCCAGGACTGGGGAAGAACTGATTATAGATTATCTGCTTAATATAAACTGGACCATCCGAATAAGGTGACAGCAAAAGGGACAAGGTGAAAGCATAGATTATCCACTAAACTTCAATAACCATAAACCATATTGTTTAGAATTCACAGGTGACCATCACCTGACAGGTTGTTGACAAGCTAAAGTGTAAAAGTGAGATGCTATCTCCTTGGATAGCCTTAGGACTGCAATTGCTACGAGCAGTTTTGCACTCAATTCTCGATCATTGCACAGTTCAACACAATAGACTTGAAGTTAAAACTGTAATGAATTCAGAAATGATTCTGAATCATAAGTTGATCGTAAGTTCCTGTTTAAACTATTGCACTTTTTAGAAGGGAAATTTATTTATAATTGCACTATCCGGCGTCACCCAGATAAGGATGTGTTCCCTTTTGAGTCTGGTTCCTCATGAGGTTTCTTCCTCATGTTGTCTCAGGAAGTTTTTCCTTGCCATTGACCATATCCATTCTTAAAAGTGCTATACAAATTAAATTTAATTGAATCGAGTTAGCAAGCAACCAAATCATTGGCGATTTGCTTGATGTGAGCTACGTAGCGCCCTTGTCAACTTCTGTTCTTCAGCTGTTAAATTCTCAAATTGGATTGGTGAGAAGTGATTGGTGATTCATTTCCTATAACAGCTACTCTGACAGTTGTCCAAGTCAAATGTTACTGTTAATGAACTTTGTTCTAATACATTATCGTTGCTATAGTAACCGATAATTTTCAGGGACCACTCCACATAACCTAAGCCTAATAGTAAACAACTTAATACACGTTGTTGTTTAACAAAAACATCTAATGATCGATATGGTAAGGTTTTCTGTGAGGAGAAGTTTATTTACCATTTTTGGAAGGAGTCTCCAGTGGTAAAGCTGTTCCTTTAAGTTTTCAGAGGAAGGAAAATCTTCAGGAGGGCTTTTTGCGAGATGTGTACGATCTGCCTGGTTAGCTGGTTAGTTAGATATCTAGCTACCTTGCAAAACATTAGCAGTAATCAGCTACGTTTTGGACAGGTTAAGAACTGTAGCAGAAAGCAGCTCCTCATTCTGGGTGAGTGCTCTTGAAGTTTACAGTGAGTTGGCTTGATCAAACTCATCAAACACACTTCAGCCCAGCTGATGAAGTACAATGGTGGCAGGGATTCAACCTAGGATGAGTAAGGAAGTCTAGGAACAGTACTGGAACGGGACCATGGAAAGACTGGAACACACACTTATAATTCTTTTTCCATCCACCTTTATCACATTTTCTCTTTATCTAGGCCAGCTTTTACACCTTAGACACTTTTTTAAACTTAGGTTAGGCAAACCTAACATTCATGCAAAACCAGGTGGATGGAAACCAAACCTCTGTTGCTGCACTTAGCTGGAACAAGAACAAAGAAGAAAGGATAAGAAACATTTGCGTCTGTTTAGCGTAAAGACACTCAGAGAGTGACTACACAAGAAAAGAAAAGAAAAATATGCTTTACATGACGCCATGAGTAACACTCCTGCTATCTGGTGCTATCTCAGTACACTAAGAGATCCACCAACACCATATCTGGTTATGAACGTCCACAACTGGTTAGCGTTATTGTAGCATTTTTTTCCGATGATGAGGTGTTCTGTTTCTCCTTCCGCCAAAGGTTTTGGTCCCTCAAATGCGTCATGAGCTCGGCAATGAATGTCGTCCATCCTGTAAGCTAAGTCTAGCAAGACTTTAAATGTACATGATTATTTTTAGAAGAAAAAGAAGAAGCCTTTATTTGTCACATATATATTTCAGAACAGTGAGATTCCTTTTTTTCCGCATATCTCAGCTTGTTAGGAAGTTGGGGTCAGAGCACAGGGTCAGCCATGATACAGCACCCCTGGAGCAGAGAGGGTTAAGGGCCTTGCTCAAGGGTCCAACAGTGGCAGCTTGGCGGTGCTGGGGCTTGAACCTTCGACCTTCTGATCAGAAACTCAGAGCCTTAACCATTGAATAGAAGAAAATTGGCAAATTGGCTAGTTACTAGAGGATTTGATCACTGATATGGTGAAGCTTTCTGTAAAGAGGTGTTTAGTTATCATTTTTGGAAGGCTATAATGATATACAACAGTTTCCACAGGGAACTATATTTAGGGCTGTACTTCCGTCCATCCATCCATTTTCCATACCGCTTATCCTACACAGGGTCACCTGGAGCTTATCCCAGGGGACACGGGACACCCAAGGATAAGCCATCGCAGGGCACAACTGCACACACACAATTTCACACACTACGGACAATTTGGAAGAGCCAATCAGCCTACAACGCATGTCTTTGGACCGAGGAAGGAAACCAGAGTACCCAGAGGAAACCCAGGGAGAACATGCAAACTCCACGCACAGGGCGGAGACGGGATTAAACCCCCAACCCCAGAGGGGTGAGGCAAATGACTATGTAACTATTGTAAGTATTTCCGATCGCTTTATCACAGTGTACCATCATACCAATACATCATCACAGCCGTATCCTGAAGGAACTTTTTCCTGTCTCGCATGCTTGTGAGTAAAATATTTCCCAGGTGTGTGATGATGTCTCTTCCTGTCTCTCCGCCGGAGACATACACGCTGGAAAACCCCGGTGGTTAAACTCACACCTGATTTTTAATGACAGAGTGAGGGTTCCTGCTCATGAGGTTTAGACGTCTCATGAGTGGCAGAGTACTGATTGTAAGGTCGGGGTGTGTGTGTGTGTGTGTGTGTGTGTGTGTGTGTGTGTGTGTGTATGTATGTATGTACAAAATCACCAGCAATTTAGATTTAGCCAGGACATGGCACGGAACCTACCGAGTATTACCACTTAACATCCTAAAACGGTGCAAACTTAAGCCTAAAGTTTAGTTTCTACACAAACAGCTTCAACTCACAACAGGAAAAAGTGGCAACTCAAAGGTGTTCAACTAACAACAGGAAAAAAAATTGAAGAAAAGTTTTTTTAAAAAATAGTTTTGCAACTAAACAATATTTTCTAATGGAATTATTGAACTGTTGCCATCACCCTGCAGTGTTATGACCGTTAATTTCGTCCTGTTTGATCATGGAAAGCTATATCATAAGACGGTTAAAATACTGCCACTGAAACAGATTTGAACTTTATTTACTTTTTTTTTTTTTATTTCTGAAGTTGTTAGTGTATGTTCATAACCAAATCTGAAATTTGTAATCTAGCCATTGTTTGTTGTTACTGCTACTACATATCACGTAAAGATAAAAGATAATTTATACTTGCAACATTAACAAAACCTCTACAGAATTTAGAAAACAGTGCTTTTGCCTGTCCCAGCCCACTATAACTCCACTTTGCCTTGAAATATCATCAGTTAAGTACTTCAGAATCATATTATTTTTGCATTAATGTCTGAATCCATTAAATGTCTCATGCTTGAAACACCCTTTACCACGAGTCGTCCATTACAGGTGAAAAATGTACATTTTAGTGGCCCACAACATTTACTCAACCCTGTTACCTGAATACATTCACCCCATGAAATATCTGTCACATACTGTATATGTCACATATTCAACAGGAAGTTGCATCATTCAAATTTCTTTAAGACTGTGAGAAGAAGACATGTAACTTCTCTAATTCTTTATTTTCAACAACAATGCGATAGTGACTGAAGAGGTCTCTTTGAAAGTACACATTATAGACTGAAAGTAAATTACTAATTAAACAAAAATATTTAAAGTAAATCGATAGAATGTCCTTAACATTCTCATACCATTAGTATGGATGCTTGTTAACCACATTTTGTATATTTATTTGTGTGATTCTATGCTAAAAAAGGCAACATTGTTACTCATTTAAGGGCAAAATGTAGTTTTAAGAGAAAGAAAATGGTGTTTTTGCCTGAGTTGGATTATAACATCATTTCAATGGTTAAATGCATGTTTTCTTAGAGTCAGTGTTGAATATTGTTTAAAAAAAAAAAAAAAAACACTATCGCTGACAGACCACTGGTGGTTAATGAAGTTAAGATTGGACTTTAAGGGCTCCCATAGCCCTCCTGTGTAATTCTTTGGTAAGGTGCTAAAGTGTGAGGTAGAAGCTAATACTAAAGTTAATCCCAACACAAATTCAGGGCAAATTTAAAAATGTCAAATAGTTTACCTTACAAATGTTTTTTGAAAGTAGAAAGTAGAGATTATGCTTTTCAGGTGAGTATTAGGTAAAAGAAATACTGCATGCAAGTAGCTGATTCACCATTTTCCATAATTTCTGTTTTAGTGAAGTGACTCGAAATTTAATTCCAAATGAAAAAATTGCACAAAATTTGTAATGATGCATGTACACATGGATTTGAAAGAGTGATGCATGAGGTTTGCGACTTATCTGTGCCCCTAATGCTTTTTTTTTTTTTTTTTTTTTTTTTTTTTTTTTTTTTTTTTTTTTTTTTTTTTTTTTTTGTTTTTTTTTTTTTTTTTTTTTTTTTTTTTTTTTTTT
>CM040987.1:20280032-20285032 GCA_022985145.1 Pangasius djambal | reverse complement strand
AACGCCCCATCAGCTTGAAATTTCAACTCAACAACTTGCAGTAGTCTTCTCAACTACCAGTTCCTTCCCTGATTACGGAGTGATGTCAAATCAACATGGCCGCTCACACTGTGAATGGTGTAAACCCCCTTATCTACTTTTAAATTATAGCAATATTGGCTTTAAGCCATTTAAGATACAGACACAGTGGTTGGTTAAATCTATATTTTACATACTAATTGCTGTATTGAGAAGGTAATCATAAACATTAGAGTTATCACTAACATTAACCGGCTAGACTGTTGCTAAGCTACTCACTATTGTCCACTTGCTAGCTTGTTACTAAGTTACTCACTATTGTCTGCTGTTGTTGCTGTGCTGCAATTTTAGTCCAAAATGTTGCTTGAATGTTTGAAATGAACTATAGTAGAACAGTACCAGTAGCCACTCAGGCCTGTAGCTGTAAAAGTTCAGTTAAATAAGCTTTTTATGAGCTTTATGTGCTCTGACAGAGCAAACAAAATACACATGCAGGCGTCCGTGTTTTTTTCACTTGACACATCGAACATCCTGAGGTGGGAAATGACGTTATTACAACTTGAAAATACCGCTTACAAGGTACCTCGAATGCAGCATAATTTTGGGGCTTGCCGACTAACTCCACCTGCCACCCCCATCCCCACCCCCCAGTTTGGTGACTATTCATTGCACACTCCAGCAGTGACTACTTGTGTAGTGTAAACAGGTTAAGCAGTGTGATGTTCTCAGGCTGCAAGCGATCACCGCCATATTTTCAAGCATGTTTGCAATTCAACCAGCAATGCATTGCGTAGTGTGAGCCCCTCTGTGACTAGTTGCAAGTACAGCTAGTTGAAAGTCCGAGAGAAAATCAAATTCATTTGCTGTCATGCGCAGCAGATCTCTGAATCCAGTTTATCGTCCATCTATTTGTGTGGGAAGGCAAGCGTAAATGTAAGCATAATAATAATAATGCTTCTTAAAAATTATTTCGCATGTCATAACCAAATATATGTTAAGGAGAGTAAAAATAAAAACAAACACAACATTATTTGTTCATTTATTTTTCATTTCTCTTGTTTTTGAACAAAATAGTGACAGAGTCGCATGATCGACTGTTCTCGCATCTACTTTTGTGAGAAAGCAGGATTTGGGGATATCTCCAGGTGAAAGATTGTGTTGTGTATGAGCCTTGTATTTGAGGCTGCCCATGCCAACAAACAACTGATTGCAGTGGATTAAAGTTGGGTAGTGTGAAAGGGTTTGAGATTTTGAAAGTCGTATAGTGTGCACTCTGATGCAGGTGGCTGAGGGTAAAATACCTGTACCTCAGGTAATACACACAAATAATAATGGTTAATATTGTATAATATTGTATACTAAAGTTATTTATTAAGTACATAATGTTATAAAAGTTGACCTGATAAGTATACATAACTGTTGTATTAGTATTTTTTTTTTTTTAATTATTGTTGTAATGTTGTAATGCTTGTAGGCTTATGTGTGTGTAGTGAGAAATCCAGACACTTGCTGCTGGCTAAAATGTGCTTTGCTTCAGTCAGACTATGTGTGTTATCTCCATCACACCTGAATCAGTGCAGCTAAGGCCCAGATAAACACTTCATGAGTCAAAGCAAGTGGGTTAAAGCACACAAATGTGTCTGGACGCAAGACCTGCGGCTCAACTTCATTGTATTACGGGGTGTGAATTGAGGTCATGTGTATCTGCGCTTGAATCCATTGAGGTTCACAGCGTCCACCTGTGGAACTCAGACACACACGTTTTTGAGAGGCCAAGACTTCACACACGATTACACAGATAGCAGATAAAGTACCTGTATGACAGGTCGGGAACACCTGCAAAGCTTCCTTCACACACACGCTATCAAAGGGACAGATCTTCATACAGGGTGGACACACACACACGCACACACTATCAGAGAGGCAAATCAGCAGCGGCTGCTGGTAGGCAACATCACAGGTTAAGAACAGATGTGCTGCAGTCAAGATCAACCTGAAGCTGGAGTGTCACGCACCCCAGCACGCTATAAAACTATTGGCTAACTATTGACTAGCATGGCCTCCTATAACTAGATTTTTTTTTTTTAGTGAAGGACTTACCATTCTTTCAGCCAAAAAGCATTCACGAATTGTCACTTTTGAAAATGGCAGCTGTAATTTTTAATGACATTAGCTAGCATTAACATATCACTACATATATTCATGTTAAACTAAAAGTTCTATTTTCAGACACATTTCTTTTCTTCATGTAAACAGTTGCTTCACTTCTGCATTTCTTTTGAGAAATTAGCTGTCAAAAAAATTCCCAAAATTCTATTTCAGAGGTTGAACTGAATGTTGACATTGAACAGCAATCATGAGTTACCACCCCGAAGTTGATTATTTTCCAATAACAGCATATCCAGAAGTGTTTTATTTCTCTTAAACCACAGCAATTTGCTAACAATTAATTTTTTTTATTGATTAAAGAATGACGCATCATACTTTTTATCCATTTATAGTTACATTTCATTTTGTAGAATGTCCACACTACAAAATAATTCCTGTTACCACTTACATTATAGCAGCTATAAACAGTCATTCCTTCACCATCCTTTCTTTTCTCTTTCTTCACTGCAAAAGATGACATCTTAGCAAGAATATATTTGAATATAGTCAAATTTATCTAGTATATCTTACTATAAACCAAATATAATCGCTAGACATTGTTACAAATTTCAAACTTGAAATAATCTTGTTTTTTGGCCGATCATTTTGCTAATTTTAAGTATTTATTTCTAGAAAGAAGAAAAAATATCTGGCAATAGAATAGGAAAATGTAAAGCTTGAAATGAGTAAATGTCTAGAAATAGGTTGATTGAAATTTGGCTGATTGTAGTGTTATAATAGAAGGTACTAGATAAATTTGACTACATTCAAAATATTGCTTTGCACTTGCTAAAATCTCTCTTTTTTTTAGTTAGTAGTTAGATAGTAAGACAAAACAATGTTACTAGCACAAACTCCTCTGTCCTGAAGACTCTTTAATTGTTGAAAACTTAAAGTTACAGCTTTATTTCAGACTGTTACAAAGTGCTGATACTGGAGACTCCTTCTGAAAATGCTAAACATCACCTCACAGAAAACTTCCTATGCATCCTATGTTAGTCGTTACTAGAGAAACGATAACATATTAGAACATTAATATAAACTTAGGTTACGGTTGGATGGAGGGACAGGATAAGTAGTATAATTATTATTAAATAGTAATATAAGGTAGGATACAGTAGAAATATTGCTACAAAATACTAAAGTTACCTTAAAGCTACCTTATTTAGCATTGGACAATGCATTACCTAGTGCAAATAAAGTAAGTTTATTGAGCTTCTTTTATCGAGCTGTATAGAAACAGATTTATGCATAAATTGTTTGTACAAGCATTTACACAAGAAATTTGGTAATCCTGAGTGTGTGTAAATTTACACGAGAAGACTAACTAATGTAAATATCAACTTCAGATCATGTAATTTGCAAGGATTACTGCACTTTTCTATCTGGAATATACTGTCAAGTTTAAATTGCATAAATTAGACCCCTTATTCAGAGCGACTTAAAGAAGTGCTTTGTAGTGTCTATCAAAAACACATCCTCATGCTAGTTCACTCGGTCAGGGACTAAGGATATCATAGAGAACATTTCATAAAAATTTGTCATTTTTTATTATTATTGGCATCAGTTAAAGTATATAAAATAATAAATTGAGCGAGCCAGTACAAACTCATAAATTGAGACAAAAAACAATCATTCATTTATGACAAAAGAAATGGCACCATAAAAACAGAGAATGGGCTGGTCTGTCTGCACATATTAATAAGCTGTAAACAAATGCCTCAGCTGATAGAAGAATAATTTATTAATAATAATAATACATTTATTTAATAAGAATAATATTAAGAATAATTAAATATTTTTTTGGCAGAGAAGTGAGTCAAAATAACTTCCATTTCTGTTTTGGAAGTATTTTCTGTATTTTCTTGAACTATTATGGAGTTTTGTGGGCGTCTATATGCAAATGAGCTGTGTCAGCTGTGAGTTTTGCAAGTTATGGTTGATCAACATGAAGAAAATCAGCATTTTTGAAACTTTGGCTTAAACATTTACACACAACTTTACTAAAAGATTGATAAATAACGCCCAGCGTGAGTAAAAATCCAGAAGATAAATTACTAGAAATAAAAGATGACTAATATTTTGTCAGTCTTATGGATATTTTATTCATGCAGGCTGCAATGTGCATACACACACAAGCTTCTTGCCCTCTGTGCTGCCACGCTATAGCGTGTGTGTGTGTGTGTTGTAGATTTGTTATCAGTACAGTTTGCATGCTCACCGAGGTGGAACGTTGACCCTCATCAGACCCTCATGCCATTACATCCTTCTTCTAGAACCTCCCTCTTTCTCTTTCAATAACAGGTGTGTCCCTTCATCAGAGCTGGTTGTTCATATTGTACATGACCTGCTGTGTTCCAAAACAACTTTTTACCCTAATTGACCAGGGTTTTGAATGTTTGCTTCAAGGATGTGGAACTCTTGACCTCTCAGTATTTATCTTTGTGTGTGTGTGTGTGTGTGTGTGTAAAGATACGTAGCTGTTAAGGAGCATAATTGTGGGATGACTGTTGCAATACATGAGGTGTTACTTGAGGCTGTTAGTGTGCAAGGTTACAAAATTAATTTGGAAAAAAAAAAATGCAAAAAGAAAAGTTTGGACAGTTTGACAGATATTAAATGCCATTCAAGGTCATTCAAAGTCATTCTTTCAGCCTGGGATTCATTCAGTCATTCATCTTTAATAATACTAATATCTACAATATACCTTATACAGTACATAACTATATATAAACATGTAAATCCACTGCTATAACGTAAATGAATGATTAAAAAAAACTAAATAATAAAGCACAAAATCCACCGCTACTGAATACAAACCATGCATTAATATA
>CM040987.1:20216773-20279932 GCA_022985145.1 Pangasius djambal | reverse complement strand
GTGTGTGTGTGTGTGTGTGTGTGTGTGTGTGTGTGTGTGTGTGTGTGTGTGTATGTTATGTGTGGGTATTATGGGAATTTCCTGCCAGCTAAAGCTCTACAGTTCCAGGAATGCACTGAAATCTCTCTGTGAGAATCATTTCCTGCCTGGAGGAAACACACAGATAAGACTGGCAAAGAGTCAAACACACACACATACACTCTCTCTCTCTCTCTCTCTCTCTCTCTCTCTCTCTCTCACCCCCAGTTCTGTTCCTGTTCAAAACAATGCGCAATCATCCTGTATAAGAAGAGCATATGCACAACCACACCCATCTGTATATATACTAACACACACACACATGCGCTCGATTATGAACATATAAATGCAGCATATGCATAAATCATCTAAGTGCAAATAAGTGTGTGTGTGTGTGTGTGAGAGAGAGAGTGTGTTTATGTGTATGTATCTCATATATTTCATCCATGATTAATTGTGTGTATGTGTGATTTTTGTGTAAATGTATCTACTGCATCTGTGTGTGTGCGTGTGTGTGTGAAGTGTGGTGCATGGTGCAATTGTCTCTAATGTATGTGTGTAAGTGCAGGTGTGTGTGTGTGTGCGTGCGTGTGTGTATGTGTGATTTGTGTGTAAGTATATATACTGCATCTGTGTGTGTGTGAAGTGTGGTGTGTGGTGCATTTGTCTCTCCTGTATGTATAGGTATGTGTGTAAGTGCAGGTGTGTGTGTGTGTGTGTGTGTAAGAATGTGCGGAATTTGGTTGTACCTCATGGATTGACAGGCGCAGATAAGCGCAGCCCCATCATACACATTTACACACACATTCATTCGCTCTTGCCCTCTTAGCAGAATCTCTAGATCCTATACTTAATATCCTGTATCTTAATTCGATCGAGGCATGGGGAGTTTGTTATTTCTATTTATACCTCAAGACAGAAGGTTTTATATTATGTCAATATTTATCCAGAGAAAACAGGATCGAAGGGAAACGACAGAAAATGCAGACTGAAGAAGGAAATTGTGTTTTTTTTTCTTTGCTGTCAGATAATCTGATGTAATAGATTGTAATATGATGTAAGATGAAAAATAAATAAGACTAACAGGATGATATAAGACTGAGAAGTTGACAAGCATTGAAATATATCTAATAGGAGTCTAGTATATGTCACTGTCACATCAGTCTTGGACAATTCTCCACCATGCCACCAGAGGGCAACATCCCTCAAGTTCTTACTTGCTTACTCCTTTCCATTTCCTCTCTGCATGGTATATAAAACACATGGACATGTAGTGAGAACGCGAAGCCTTGCCAACAGTTGGATTCTCGCCTTTTGGATTACCCTTGTCTAGTTTGGGAGTTTATATTCTGTGAACTGATCTCTGCCTGTGACCTTGACCTTGCCTTCAAATTACCTTTTTTTCCCCTTTTTTTAAATAGATATTATTGCTCATTGCTTCACCTATGAATGACCTGAAATAAAAAATTTTTTCACTAAGCTCTTACACTAATACAGTATATTGCTACACAAACAGTCTTAATTGTACTTGTCACATTAATCATTGCATTTGACAATTTTATTTAATAGTATGGCTTATGCTCTCATTAATTGACAGCTTATAAAATAGCACTTGATCCAGATCATGTTATTTCTTTCTTTATTTTTTTTTTGTATATAGTGACTTGTGCGCACAAGCCATTAGATATTAAATTGAGCTCATGAAATCGTAATGTGTGAACGGGATTAGAGGTTATTTTATCACGCTGTTTTGATTTGTCGAATTAATAAAAATAATGCCAATGTTCATTCTCTGCACTCTCCTTTAAAGGAAACATGCCCATGGTGCGAAGGATAAGCTGACCAAGGACTCGTCAGCGACATTTAGAGCTCACTTTCAGTTAATTCAAAACTTTACCCATTAAAATTTGGTACTCAAGGTAAGCGACATGAGACTATTGATTAATACTATAAATTAAAAAATAGTCATATTTATGCTGTAGTTATGTCTGAGGCCTGAACACTGACTTCAGCATTAAATCCTCACTCTGTGTGCGTAATTCAACTCTGAATAGGCCCTAAATGAAGTAAAGTACTTATAGACGGTTAAATAACTATGAGTTACATCAAAGGAGTTGCAACACGGAGAACTGCATAGCATACTAGCATCATCACTAATAATCAAGTGTATTTTACTATTAATGATAAACCAAACATTTCCATTTATTGTGAAGCAGGACATCCGAGATGAAACATTTTTGGGGATGTAGACATTCTCTGCATACATCTCTCTCTCTCTTTCTTATTCAACTGTAGGCTGTCTCTCTTTCTTATTCACTATCTGTCTCACACTTTCCTATTTTGTTTTTTGCATCTTTCCCTGTCTATTTATCCGTCTCTATTTTTCTGACTGTCTGTCTCCTGTTCTTCATCAAAACCATATTGCTTCTCTCCTCGCCATCGCTCGCTCTCTCTCTGTCTCTCTCTGTCTCCTCTGTCTCCTGTTCTTCATCAAATCCATGTTGGAGAGAAAGAAAGTAAGATAACAGGAGGAGAAGAAAGCCAAATACAAAAAAAAAAAATCTGTTTTTCCATGCTGTTCATTCGCAATGTTCATACAGAATTCCATTTAGAGTTGAAACGTCATAATGATTCATTGTCTCATGAGGACACAGGCTCTTTTCCTTATATAAGCATTTAATCATTCAGTGTCTTAAAGCTTAAACATTATATATTGCTAATGTTCAGTTATATATGATGATATTTAATGATATGTAATAAATAATATTCAACATGCACATATCTTATCATGGACGGCTCAAGCTGTTCACTCACTCAAAACAATGCATTTCAGTTATAAAACGGCTCATAGAAATCTGTTCACAGCTTATGAACCCGAATTAGATATTGACAAAGTTAAGTTATGAGTAATAATATCCCAAATCATGATAAAACATTAGACAGTTATTGTGATAAAAAATTCAAAGTTATAAAAAATTCATGTTCGCTTATGATTACCTAGAAATATTTTTAGTGAGGCCATTATCTTTGTAAGGAATACAACATGACCGGGTGTGCTGTTATAGGAAAATAATCAGTGACAGGGTGGTGTGATGTGGCCTCACATGAAGCGGAGTTACGGTTACCACCCCCAAGTTGATTATTTTCCTATAACAGCACATCCTGAAGTGTTGTATTCCTCTTATACCTCTTATACCACAGCGAATTGGCGCTAAATATATTTTTATTTAAATTAAAGAACAATACTTTACACTTTTTATCCATTTATTGTTGCATTTAAAGGTGTGGAATGTCCATGAAACAAGTTAATTCCTGTTGTCACTTATAGCTGTGTATATTATACCATTACAGCTGTTGCTTACTTACTCCTGAAGTTAAGGAGACAAAAAAGAAAAATTGCGCTACAAATTGTTACTAAGAAATCCCAAAACACAACATCTTCTGTTCTTTCCAGCGATGGAAAAACTTAATGGCACAGCGCTGACACTTGGGACTCCTTCCAGAAATGTTCAAATGTTCAGGTTTTCCTTGTTAAATATAAGAAAGCATTTTTATTTGTTTCTTATTAGGCTTATGTGGATCATAATCCATTGAAATGATCAATGGATCATACAAGTCCCGGTGAATTAGCTGTTACTCTAGCAACGTGATTCAAATAAACACTCTTTACAACCATGGTGAGCAGAAAAGTATCTCAGAATGCACAACTTATCAAATCTTTTAGGCAGATGGGCTACGACAGCAGAAGATCACATCAGGCTCCACTCCTGTCAGCCATGAACAGGAATCTGAGGCTACAGCAGGCACAAGTTCACCAAGATGAACCAGGTGATATTTTTCCAATATTCCAACTGTCACTGTAGCCTCAGATTCCTGTTTTATTCCAAAATTAGTCATTTTTAACAGTCACAACAGCTGTTGCAAGGTGTTTACTGATAAACATTGTGAAATATATGGACATTTGGTGGCCACTCCCCCTTTTATGAAATATAAATAGCATTTAAAGTTCAGATTTTTTCCACCTCTATGGGATACCCATATTATTATTATTACTGTTGTTGTTATTATGTTACTGCTGTTATCACTAACAGTGCAATTGTACAGATGACCACATGTGGGTGTTATACGAGCTTGGCTTCATCGAAACGTGTGTGTGTGTGTGTGTGTGTGTGTGTGTGTGTGTGTTACAGATTCCAGCACATGAAAGGCCTCTGGATTGCCAGTGTGTGATTTATACTCTGTGTGTGTTTCATATAAATCATAAAGAGAACAGAAACAGGGTAGTGTGTGTGTGTGTGTGTGTGTGTGTGTGTGTGTGTGTCTAAGACTCATCCTTTGATGTGCAAGTTTAAAGAAGGAATAAAAGGGAAAGGTAGAGTCTTTATTGTGGTTGGACCTTTTGACTGCTAAAACATCCCTCTTTCCTTCCTTCTCTTATTTATTTAAAGGCTGTGTGTGTGTGTGTGTGTGTGTGTGTGTGTGTGTGTGTGTGTGTGTGTGTGTGTGTGTGTGTGTTTCCCATATGTTATCGAATACAGCAATGTATGCACAAAGCGGTGTTCCCTTTAATATGCCATAATGCATTCCAACGTACTTCAGAATAAATGTAAATAAACATATAATCACAGCCAGCTGCTTGACACACAGGCCAGAAACAGAGTGGATGTGTATATGTACGGGTGCATGTGTGTGTGCGTGCATGCGTGCGTGTGGACAGAGCGAATGTAAGAGATACATGTATGTATGTGGCTTCGTCACCACAGTCGCCTTTGCTTGCATGACTAAGTTCAATAAATAGTGTAATTACACAAGCTGGCTAGCTGTCTTAGCTAGCATAGCCACTGTTGCCACAAATGCAGGAGATCTGATTTTAAAGCGTCAGAGTCAACCAAAAATCATCCTTTAATAAAACATTATTGAAACCTTTTTTTCTTGCCTATCCCACACAACGATAGCTACATTTTACCATTAATTAACACACTTCACAAAAATCTTAGATTTTTGCATTTAACATCTCATGCTTGGAAACATCCTTTTCCAGGAGTCATCCATGACAGGTTATGAAAAAATGTCTATATTATTTGCACAATATTCCTGTTACCTGATCACTGATCACAGGAAGTTGCATCACTGGAATTTCATGAAGATCATGGGAAGAAGAAAAGTAAGTTTTTTTTTTCTTTATTTTTAACAATATTGTGATGTTGACTGATGGGGTCACTTTGAACGTACAACCCTGTTAGCCAAATTATAGATTGAATGTAAATTATAAAAAAAAAATTTTTTTTTCAATTTTAAAAGCACTTTAATGTAAATGTAACATGTACTTAATGTTCTAATGTTAACCAGATTTTGTGTATTTGATAATTCTATACTAAGAAACTTTCTCATTTAAGAGCAAAATGCAGCCAGTGCCATCAAAGAAACCTTGTCAAAAGAGAGAGAGAGAGAGAGAGAGAGAGAGAGAGAGAGTTGCCTTGAGATTTTTTTTGAATGAAGTTAAATGCATGCTTTTTTACATTCAGTGGAGAAAAGAATTATTTAAAATAAAAAACAAAACAAAAACAAAACTCCTTGTGTCTGTGTGGGTTTCATCCGGGTTCTCTGGTTTCTTCAAACCTCCAAGATAAAAATGCCTGTAGATATATTGGCTTATATCTGTCTTCCAAAACATATGAATAATAATGACTGTGATTATGATTTTCAGTAACTTTGTCCATGCAGATAAAGGCAACCTAAAAATACAAACCCAAAGTGTATTAGTGATTATTTGTCTTGTTAGATTAAAAAAACAGATGTTACAAATCTAGCTAGCTGTCTTAGCAAATGATAATTTGAATAATGCTGGACAAATCGTAAGACAATACAACAGACTAGCTTCAATGACTCTCTTACTTTTGAAAATGATTAATTACAACTTTTACACAGATGTGCTACCTGTGTAACGTGTGCAAGTGGAATCACTCAGCCTAAATCCATCAGCACTCGGCTCAACGCGGACGTGACATTTTGCCCCCCTGCCAAATTTCTGCCTTTCTTTCTCTTCTCCCCTCTGAGAAATCCCTGAAAACATCTCAGGAATTTCTCCAGGGGCTGCTGTTGCACCCTAGAGACCCCACCATGTGCATGTGTGTGTCTGTAAGTGTGTGTGTGTAAGAGAAAGACAATATTTTATATGTGTACACACCTTGTCCGCATTTATCTTAAGACAGGAAACAATATGGACTCGTCGTCCATCATCCCGTTCTGTATTGGTATGTATATATATATATATATATATATATATATATATATATATATATATATATATATATATATATATATGTGTGTGTATATGTGTGTGTGTGTGTGTGTATGTATGTTTATATGGCATGCTCCTGTTCTCTCATAGCTTTAGCTGTACGTATATATACGGACATATTGCCATGTTTCTGATGTTTACATGACGGAAGGTTAGCTGTGAATATCCAGCTTTGATTTGTTTTGTTTTTTGATTTGTTTTGAGATAAATCAGGAGTTATAATGTAGCAGCTGGAACGGCTAAACCTATAAACATATATATAATTACTCATCATCTATATGTTTACGTACTATAGACCTTTCAGTTCTAATACGTTGCTGCCATCTAGTGGAGAATCAGGGAACAAAAGTATGCCATTTGATTTGTGTTTCACGTCTGACCTTAGATTCACACTAGCAAGTCTCTTCTAATGAGAAACAGAGGCCAAAATGTATAGCCTGCAGCTCACTACACTTTTATTTAAACTGTATTTACGTTTAACTGATTGACACATATGAACTGGGCTTCGTGCTAGTTTTGTTGGCAGATGAGGAAAGTAAGCTAACTGTACTAGCGACGTACACTCACCAGAGGCGCCAACGATCTTTGCTACTTCTTTTTTAAGCTTTTTTTTTTTTTCTTTCCGTAATGTCCCTATACACATGTAATGAGAGGTTGTGTTAGACAGGATAAGGTGAAACTTGTTCTGGGTAGCAGAAAGGGGCGGAGCTGCCACAGTTTCACCGTTTCGAAATGGTGGGTGTGGTGCTGTGAGTGAGACACCGTTGTGGTCATTGACATCCTCCTGATGTCGGCTTTACAAACGGACCCTTGAGAACCCCATCCAAGTTGACCTACATAACATTTAGCCACTGAGGTTATAATCTCGCAATGATATAAAAGTAGTTTACGTAATAGCTTATTTTGTTAAGCTTTTTAAAACATACAGTGAGGTGAAACAAGTATTTAGACTTTTTTGTTACATACTTCCAGTGCATATATCCACTTCAAATTTAGACACATAATGTCTTTTGACTCTACATATAAATATGAACGAAAAGGTATGTATTCAAAAGCATAAACAAAGATAATTTAAAAAAATATAAAACTGGTGTGGAAAAAAGTATTAGGACGCTGCAAATTATCAACATTAGTACTTTGTTCCAAAGCTGTTGTTGGCAATAACATCTATGAGATATCTGAAGTATGATGTAATTAGCCTCTTGCAGCATCGTGTTTCGATTTTGGCTCACTCCTCTTGGCAAATCCACTTCAATTCCCCGAGGGTACAAGAGTTCCTCTGATGAAATTTCGGACACAATTTCAAAATCCTCCATAAATTTCCAATTTTTAATGCAAGCACCTTCACAATCTTTTCTGAGAAGCCAGGCTTAAGTTATTTTGGCTGGATGTTTCGAGTTGTTGTCGTGTTCAAATGTCCATCTTCTCCTCAGATTCAGTTTTTCGTCTGAAGATGATTTTTCCAGAACTTTAAGTGTTTAAATTTGATATCTGCACTGGAAGTAAATTAAACACAATTAAACAAATTAAAAATTTGTTGAGCTACTTCAGCTACATATATGCATATATTTAGTAGCTAGCTATGTTTAGCTAACATATTCCACTAGCTACTAGCTACTAGCTAATCAGAAAAATTTTAGGGAAATAAAAATTTTATTTCCTATTTTTATTTCCTTAAAATAGGAAATAAAAAGTTAAAATAAACTGGTTGCATAAGTGTGCACACCCTTTTATAATTGGGGATTTGACTGTGCTATGAATGAACCAGTCAAATTCAATCTCATGTTCAGAAGTAATTATCATACAGCTGTCATCAATTAAATTATTCAGATTAACCCCAAAGACCAACTGTTTCTGTAGGATTTTCTTCACATCTTGGTTTCATCTGGATGCTGAAGTCATGGTCTGCAAAGAGCTTACAAAGCCTGTACAGGGTCTCACTGTTGAAAAGAATTGATCAGGAGAGGGGTTTAAAAGAATTTCCAAAACATTAGATGTACTATGGAATACCGTGAAGGCCATCATCAACAAGAGGAGAAAATGGAGCACCACAGTGACATTGCCAAGAACAGGACTTTCTCTCCAAAATTTACAAAAGGACAAGACAATAAATTACCAGGGAGGCTGCCAAGAGACCAATGCAACATTAAAGGAGCTGCATGCATATCTGACAAGTACTAATTACTCTCTGCATGTGACAGCAGTAGTGTGATGCTCACACTAGTCAAAGTTTTATAATTCTCATAACTTTTATTTCTCGTTGCATACACATCACTTCTCTTGTTCACAGTTCTGCAACACTTCCCTTTTTTGTTCCCCTTTTTACTCCTAGGGGCCACTATTCTACATCCTTTCTTTCCTTGGATGCATAAACTCTCTGTTCAAAGTAAGAAAGATAATCAAAACTTTTCCTAAAGAAATTGAACAAAAAAAAGTGTTATTTGCATGCTCCGACTATCACTAGCATACAATTTACTCCCAATTCTACCAATTTCAGCAGTAGAATATATGTTTGAAAACATAAAACATTTAGTGAAGGGGAAAAACCTGATAATGGAATAAAACAGGTCAACACTCACATTCAACAGAAATTACAAATACTTTACACTTTGAACAAATGAACCAGTAATTTAGCAATTAGGTATTCACCATTAACTTCTCATATGTAGTAGACAACATCAAAACAAAACACCCTTGTTGGCTAGGGTTAGACTACCCTGCCACCGAGACAGTGCTGGAGATTATTCTGCTCTGTAGTGGCCTATCTAACATAATCCCTTAATGTCACAGGTTGTCTCCTGGTCCTTTGAGGACTGGCCACAGACTGTTCTCTTTCACGTCCACGTTCACACGTCCTTTTCGACAGATTGTCCGGTCCAGCCCAGACGCCAGTCTCATTGGCCACCTGTGTCTCTGTTGGAATCCACTTCCTGACAAGAGAAACTCTACATGCTTTTCACCCCATGCTTTTCAAGAATGACAGATTGTCCTTTTCTTTCTACCACACGGTAAAGCTCTGACCCAAATGTATTGGACAACTTGTTTTGCTTTGGCTGTCTGAGCAAAACCTTCTCCCTCATTTATTGTACTGTCCACAGATCTCCTGTTTTTGTCAACATCCCATCTACCCTTTTCTTTCCTAGCAGAATCATGGCATCTTACTGCAGTGTCACTCGCTGCAGGTGGATTGACGACTGGCACCTCTGGCAATTTTGTACGGAGCTGGCGGTTGAAGAGTAATGCAGAAGGGCTGTGGACTGTAACAGAGTGTGGTGTGCTTTTGTAAGTTAACATAAAAGTGTACATTTGTCTGCACCAGTCTTTACCTTCAGAATGAACTGCACATATGGCCTGACACAAAGTTCTATTTTGTCATTCCACTTCATCATTTTGCTGGGGCCAGTGTGGTGTAACACTTCGGTGACAAACTGGGTTGACAGCCAGTAACTCTCGAAAATCACTGGATGTAAACTGTGTAGCATTGTCCAAGACTACAGTTTCAGGAAATCCATGTGTGGCAAAAATGTGTGGCAAACACCTGATTATATTACTCACACTGATGCAGGCAAGGAACATTCACTTCCACTCATTGTGAGTATTAATCAGTTGTGATGAGTAGATGCTCACCTGATGGGAATGGACCACACACATCAGTGGCAACAATTTGCCATGGTTTCTCTGGCAGTTCAGTATGTGTCATCAGGACAGGTCTTAGAGGTGCACTATTCAACTGGCATGCAGGGCAGGATCTGACTAGGTGGTCTACATCCTTATCAATACCTGGTCACCAGACCTTTGGACGAAGTAAAAGATGTTTCTTCTTAACGATACCCTGATGCCCCCAAGGGCCAACAACAAAGTCTGTTTTCTGGCTGGATGGGGAATAATTATGTAGTTGCTATTTAAAATAAAATGGCCAATGCAGGACAGTTCATCTTTGATGTGCTTGTATTCAGGACTACAAAGATTCCACCGATTCTGCTGGATACCCTTCCTCAGAATGCATAGAGTTACATCAGCTGCCGCCATTTCCTCTAGTTCACTAGGTGTGAAAGCTTTGGGGACTGCATGCTTTGCAACAAAGTAGATGTGGTCGTCATCACATGCTGCAGCTGGAGATGGATTCATGTCTACGTCCGTCAAGGCTCGACTTGCATAGCAAACTGGTTTGAACAAACCATCAGCTTGTTTTTTGACTCAGGATCGCTCCGAGCCCAACTGGGCTGCCACCCACAATCACCTGTGTCTCACCTGGCTGTAATATTCCATGGTGTGTGAATTTGCTATTGTGGATTTAAGAGCATCAAAAGCAGATTATTGTTCCTCATTCCCCGACCAGGTGTATGAAGACCTAGTGAGTCGCCTCAATGGCTCTGCCACAGTAGCCAAGTTGGGGATGAAACGTGCAAAGGAAACTCCTGACTTCAGTAGCATTCATGGGCCGTTGTGTGTTTTGCACTGCTTCCACTTTGGACTGTGCCGCTCCAGTTCCATTTTTTCGAAAGTACATGCCCCATGAATTCCATCTCACTCATCCTAAAAACACATTTCTCGCAATTTAAGTTGCTTCAACTGCAAACACTGCAGCACGCTGCAGCATGCTGAGCATCATGTTCCTGCACATTCATTCCAAACACGACAATGTCGTCTGAGATGTTGTGAACCCCTTTTTGTGCCCTGAAACACTTATCATATAATTTGCTTGTTCTCAGGGGCTGAAGAAATGCCAAACATGAGTCTTTTGTACCTCCATAGTCCAGTGTGTGTGACAAATGTTGTTAATGAGCTTGACTCAGGTTTCAACTCAATCTGATTGTACCAGCTTGGAGAACACTTCAGCTCCAGTCATGTCCTTCAGTACCTCATCAATGGTAGGAATGGGGTGTCGTTCACGCACCACAGCCTCATTGACTCTGTGCAAATCTATGCAAATCCTGATGTCTCCCCCCTTTTTGTGAACTACCACAAGCAGTGAGACCCATGGGGTCAGCCCTTCTACTTTCTCGATGACACTCTTTTCCTCTAGCAGTTTCAGTTTGGCTTCAGCCAGCTTTCTTATGCTAAAAGGCAGCGAATTGGTTGTGCAACCGGAACAATGGTACAGTCAACATGCAATTCTAGTTGGTCGTCTTTAAGTTTCCCCAGACCTTCAAAACACACCTTATATTGCTGTTGCAATGTCCTTGTAAGTGTCTCAGCATCTTCAGAGTGCACTGTGTTGACATTTGGTGGGGAACCGATGTGGAGAAGTCCAAGTGCAGCAGCAGTTTTCCGACCCAGCACGGATGTCTGTGCACCATTCACAACCAGAACATCTGCCCTGCCTTTAATTCCACTGGCAGGCTTCACATCAGCATTGAAAAAGCCACAGGCCACTGGCTCTCCAAGCCACTGGCTCTCCACAGCCAGTGGTATGTCTGACCCATATGCATACAGCCATTTAGATGTGCTCTTTAACTGCATGTTACAGTCCTTTTGCAATGCATGAAACACAACTGAGCCAATGATGTTACAACAACACACTCTCGTATTCTTCACATGTCTGGGCTATGGGGTAGGGTGGCTAGACGGAAGCCCTTTCTCACACAAAACATCCAACCAAGTCCAACTAAATCAAACCAAACCATTTGGCAAAATAAGTTATGGTCTTATGAGGCCTGTTCCAAAAGGTATAATAATTCCATAATTCCAAAAGGTATGTTTGGTGCAAAAAGAACATCATCAACAAAGAACACCAAACCCACAGTGAAGCATGGTGGTGGCAGTATCATGCTTTAGGGCTGCTTTTCTTCAGCAAAAACTGCAGGTTTTATCAAGGTAGAGGGCCAAGTCAACATGTGCCATGTTGATAGACTCCTAATCCAAAGGTCTGAGTGGTGCAATCAAATCAAATGGGACTTTGTAACTATGTTACTGTAAGTTTTTTTCCTATAAAATTTTCTGAATGTTTTTCACTTTATTTGTGTACATTGCAATTGCACATTAAAGGAGAGAAAAGATCTGACATGATTTATCTTGATTTATCATCTTTTACTTCACAAAAACCTGCCATTTTAATGGGGGTGTGTAGACTTTTTATAGCAATTGTAGCTGAATTTAACTGATGATTACTTGATTAATATTGTGTTAAATTGATGTTAAAAAGAGAAAATATATATTCCAGACACATTGCTGACTGGCAGTTATTTCCTTGGCAAGCTGTTCACTTACTTTAATTATTTTGCTATGCAACTAAATGAACTTTTTCAGCTAATTTTGTATTTCATCTCAAGAAGACTGTGTATGCCACTATTCATGTCATCACTATTAAAAAATATACCAGTCTTTCTTTCTTGTATTTATTTATTAATAAATTCAAAATTCTTCAAGTAACATATCAATTGCTAACACTAGTTTACACTGGCAAATACTAAGTCAAGCAAAAAAATTTTTTTTACTAAATACTAAGCTCAGTAATTGACTTAATATTTAACAATTAGATTAATCTATAGACTGAATCATTAAACTCTGCTACATGAGATTGCTACATGTGAGTTTATTTATTGTTTGTCTTTATTAGCTTTATTAGCTTGCTATGGTGCAATTAAGCCAAAACAACAAAGCAATCATGACAGGTTATATAATTATAATACACATTTTTTTAAGGACGCTGATGGTATTAAACAGGATATCACACAAAGGTGTTAAAAAATATCAGTTTAAACTTATGCAAAAACATTTTAATGAGATAGAGTTACAACTGTAGTTTTGTTGCCATCCAGTAGAGGTCAGCGTTGCTTCATATTGTACAGAGAGCAACTTCCTGTGAGATCAGCCCTTACCAATGGAGTCAATTACTGATGAAGTGCACATGGAAAAGTGTAGTCAGGCTGAAAACAGGGATACTCTTGCACTTCCTTCCTGCCTACATCAACAAAATGAAACTTCTTAAATGAACAGTTTTCAGTTTGCCCTAGTTGGCTCTTCCTTGCACTTTCCCTTGGAGTAATCCTGGTCAGCATGTTAATCCCATACTTTACTGGCCCGAGTGAAGGTAAACATGGTGATCAGCTATATTTTTGCTCTTAAGACAGAGTCTCACTTCCTGTTTGGCCTGCACATTCATTAAAGAAATAATTGAGCTGCATTGAGCTATTTTTTTAAAGGCAGAGATCAGAGATTAGCATAAAGAAGATGGCTGCAAAGTTTAGTATAGAGACAATGGCCTCTTATTTTGGCTGACATTTTGGATGAACATGTAGAAGGCTCTATTGAAATAGGTTGAATAAGCTCTATGCTGAGCTATGCTTTGGCGTTCAAGTTGGAGTCTCTCGCATTGAAAGAAAATGGAGGGTTCTGCTTTAAGAGTTTTTCCCCTTTTACTCAAATATTGTTTTATGTTGAGTTACTGTGTGGTACTTGAAAGGTGTCAGGGAAAAGTAACCAATGAACAGACATAACATGTTTTAGCTTTAGTATAATTTTACACCCCAGGTAGCAAACTGACGTTGGTTGAGCTTCAGCCATTCGGTTGCGTCAAGGTTGGGTGCCAATGCCAATTTTGTCTGTTGGTCCACAGTTGCGCCACCAGAGCCAACTGATTTTCAGCCACCTTTAAATCCACCTTGCCAATGTTGGGCCAAAGTCAGCCATTTGGTGGGGTCAAGGTTGGGTGCCAGTGTTGGGCCAATGTCATATTTTCCATTGGGCAAACATTAGGCCATCAGGAACAAACAGACTTTTAGCCACACTTAAATAATTTGTCAATATTGAGTCACCAGGACAGAAAGATTTTCAGCTACCTTTAAATTTACCTTGCCACCGTTGGCTTAAAGTAAGCCATTCGCTTGGGCCAGCGTTGGTCTAATCAAATTTTAGCAACTTTTAAGTCCACTTAGCCAGTAGTCGGCCAAAATGTGATCAGTTAAAATTTCGGTCTACCCAGCAAACTAGTGTGCACTGCACCAAAAAGTGTATTGCTATTATATTGTTACATTAAACATTATTAACTGTTAATATTAATATGCATATGCACCATTTAGTAAAGTTAACAAAAAATAACACTACTACACATGTTAATGGTGCCACAGCTGTCTAGTGCTGTACCTTTAAAAAAAAATGAGCTGTTTTGAGACATTTAAGTGATAATGATTGAGTTAACATTGAGTAATCATTTTAACATAAGCCCTGTGATGTCAGAATACCCATTAAATATCTCTGGTAAATATATGCTTTTAATCAAACATACTTGAACATTTTTGTCCTAAATTCCTTTTTGAAATCCTGAGCAGACTTTGTGATTGAATTGCCTCTGGGTCATCCTCCTTTTTCTCCCAAAGAAGCAGAAACAGAGATCTGTGTCTTATCTGCGTTTGCATCTCAGGATGTTACACGCATTTAATTGAGTATACACAACATACCTGAAAACACTACCCAAAAAAATCTAGGTGCATATTCAAATGAAAATTCGCATTTAATTCAAGCTAGGTTTTTCAGATCATTACTTGTAGTAGCAAGAATAGGTCAAAAATATGTTAATGGTGAAACAATCAAAATAATGACTTCCTGTTACAGAATTTCTTTAATCAACTTTTCATTTTAATTGCATTACTAACTATCATCCATTATTTATTTGACTTTCATGCTATAATTTTGTACAAAAACTTATTTTACAGAGTCAGATAGGTCTGCCTAACAGACAGCTCCTGTTAAGTTGTGAATTTCAGGTTTGTGAAATGACCCAAATAATGTCACTGGCCAATTTTCATTTGTCTTCCGACAGGCGTTATTATTATAAGCATGCCTGTGCTAATGTGCGTTCATACATGCTTGGTGTGAAGCTGTTTGTAAGTGCACTGTTTGATGTGGGGGTTTCTGTGTGTGGTTTTTTAGTGTATACTTGTTATATGTAACTGCATGTGGGAGTGTGCTGTGTGTGTGCTGTTTGTGCGTCACTACAAGTATATACTGGACTATATTTGTGTGGCAAATTGTTTTAGCAGCGAGCACTTACAGTCACTTTCTGAGCTGCTACATTCTGCATCCTGACATAGAGAAGATTCTGTTTTCTGCAGCTTTGAATTTAAAGCCCTAACCTGTCTCACAGATGTTCCACAACATTAGATCTAACGATAAATTGTTCAAATGTGGGTTGTGTCATTCATTAATAATGAATACATCCAACATTGCAATCACTGGCAAATTTCTTTGGTATAAACGGAAACAATATGAAAATATAACGCACTACCCCGGGCGTGGATTATTTTCATATAACCGCGCAGTTTGACATGTTATTCCTTACTCAACCAACATAATTAGTTTCAAAATCGTGCATGAAGCTGTTTTTGTGTGGCTCTTATTTTTCTTGCCCCATCTCTATTGCTGCTGTTTTTCAGCCAAGACATTATTCTGTTTTCTGCATCACTAGTTGCGACAGATTGCTTTCTGGATGAATCTGTGATTATGTGATTACAATTTTGTTTTTTACCTTAAAACAGTGACAAAAACATAAAAAACAAACAGAAAACTTCAGATCACACAACTGACATTTTAAAAGTATGGGAAATTGATGAATGAGCTTGGCGATTGGTGAATATGAGAAGTTAATTGGTTGATGTGGGAGCATTTTGTATGTACTTGAAACACACTATGAATAATGGCCTAAAATGTATCCACATTCATGTATCACTAAAACGTATCCACATCCACACTCTGAGTGTGAGTTTTTGTGTTTTTTTAAAAAGAGTGAGAAAAAAAAATATGATAATTTAGTTTAGGATTTTTGCTAAAGTTTTTTGGTGAGCTCATCTGTTATTATTTTCCTCATGTTATGCCAGTTATGCCAATAATTCTGGAGCCTACTGTAAGCAATTTGTCAATTAAATACATATTTACAAGAGCAAGGTCGAGTCCCTCTGCTGTGCAGTTTCCCCTCTAATACCTTTGTCATCTATGGTCTGCAGAGGAAATTAAAAATCTTCTTTATTCATATCTTCTGGCGCAGACTCATGTTTAAATATGGCTTGGAGGAGGAGGAGGATATTTTGTCAGACCTTGCACCTTGATTTCTCGCAATATTTGGAACAGATGATATTCTTTTTCTGTAACAAATGCATTTATAATTAGTCAGCTTAAATACAATTTTGTTTTTTTTTGTGAGAGAGAACGAAAAGGAAAAGTAACAATAAGGAATGTAAATGATAAGAGAGGAAAAAGAAAATAAAGTAAGAAGAAAATTTTATGGCTTGTCTATGCATTCACACTGAGCTGTAGTCAGCTTAGTTAGGGAGTCACTTCTCAGAAATATTTGGGTTTCGTATTCAAGGTGTAGAGACTGGAATTGAATGAGCAAAATGCATCTTTAATTTCGTAGGGATCTTTGGTGATTTTACCAGCTGGGTATGCAGATTGACTTCTCTGTTTTTGCTTTAGTTGGTTTGCTAAAAGCTTGCTCATTTTATTTCTAAAATTGAAATGTTGAGAGAGTCTGAGAGTGGCATATTCTGCTTTCTTATTTATAATATAACAAACTTGGGCCAGAGTTGGTCATGACAAGCCTCGCCAATGTTGAGTTAACATTGGGTCAAAGTCATACAGGTCTGCATCTCTAACTGGTCACATTGCAGCTCGGCCTTCTCCGTGGCTGCTCAGCGCCTGGGCACCCATGCCAAAGCTGGGCCAACTATGGTCCAAGGATGGGTCAGGGCTGATTTTGAAAAGTGTGCCCTTGCCAAGGTTGGGTTAGTGTTGGGTCTGCGCAGGGCCAGGGCTGTTTATGAGAAGTGCACCATTGCCAGTGTTGGACCAACATAAGTGACGATCACTGTCAAGTCTTAAGAGAAAGCTTTGAGCATAGAAAACTTCCTCTGGGAACAAACACAAGTAATTTCAAGCAAATTGTTTCATGCTAACAGTTAAGAAGATATTTTCTTTGGGTGTTAGCATTGCCTGTTACCATATAGCAAGGAAAATCTCCCTGGGAAGACACCCGATAGTGGGATAGCAGGATTACAGACTGAATGGAAGTTGAGACATGAGTGTGGAAGCACCGAGCAGAAGTAGAGCATCAGGATAAATCAGACGGATGAGAGAAGCCACTGTAGTAGAAACATGTCAGGATCTGACACCAGGCTATATGTTATGATATGTGATGAAAAGATATTCATCATCTATTTTTTGATTAGTTGAAGACATCTTCCTAAGCTTGAAAGATTGATATTTAAACTGAACCTCTGTTTTGCTGTTTTGAGCAATTTAATGAGTCAGTATAAGGGGAGGAGTTGTATATCCGGCTTTGTCTCATTACCCTAATGCATTGTTCTTCCTGACTCAGCACCTTCTCTCCCTCAGCTATATTTGTTATCCCTCATTCTGTCGATCAGATATAAACCAAAGTGCTGCTTGATGCAGCAGCATGATTCATCAGATTTTGTACATGAGGATGTACTATAATTGAAAAATAGCCACATGTAGACCGAACTATTATGCAAATAGAGCTTTTGGATGGAGCTAGTGTAAAAGCATAAAGTGTAGTGCAGATTGGTTTATTTTAAATGGAAAATGCTTTTGTTAAAGGTATAATGGTTGTGAGGCTCTAACTTAACAGCTGGAGCAAATATAGTAGCTACGCACTATTTACGCTCTACTAGTTCTGTCAATTTATGCAGTGAGTTCACATATAAAAACGTGGGGGTGTCATTTATTCCAGATATGAGCAGCTATGAGTGCAGTAGATGGAAAACTGAACGTCTCCAAAAGTCCATATATCAAAGTGTTCAAGTCATCTAAATTCATATATGCACATGTATTTTCTCTGATTTTATCGGTGTTATCTGCAAGGCTAGAATGTGCTAACTTGAACAGATTCCTGAAAGGATTTTTAAGCCATGTTCATAAAAATTCATAATGATTACTGCTAATGCCAGCTAGGTAATTTGACAGGATATCTGAGGAACCATCTGAGAGCATGTTTTTTTTTTTTTAGTTTGCTGGCAGACCCTTGTTGTTGACTTTCATCAGTACTAACATGCAGGACGATATGGTGCGCATACCAATAAGATGAATATGATGGGATTCTCATTTACCATTAAATGCAATACATCTAAATGTAATACAACGCGATTGTCCTTTACCAGGACTGACAGGCACAGAGGCCACGCCTCCTTTACTGGGACTGACAGGTACAGAGGCCAGGCCTCCTTTAATAGCACTAATAAAAACATAAACAGAGGCCACACCTCCTTTGCTTGGATTCACAGGAATAGAGGCCACTACGCCCTATTGTGTGTGTGTGTGTGTGTGTGCAAGCTGAGAAACAAAGACACTGTGCTTCACCGGTGTCTAACCTGCAGCTATTGTGTGTATGTGTGTTTGAAAGCTGAGAAACAAAGACACCGTGCTCCACCCGTGTCTGACCCGCAGCTATTGTGGTGTGTGCGTGTGGGTGGGTGTGTGTGTGTGTGTGTGAGGAGGGGTCATGAAAGGTCTGAATAAGGAGTGACGGGTGCGAAGCTTGACAGCGGGGGATGTGTAGAAATCAATTCCAACCTGACAGACAGGGCAACATCAAACCTTCATCATTATTAAGCCTATGTTAGGCCTATAGCCTTCAGGAGTGTGTGTGTGTGTGTGTGTGCGCGCGCGCACACAAAATTATTTTGTTTTTAACTCCTGTATTTATTTACAGTATATGCCTGCCACATATTAGCTATATAAATAATGATATACATTAATTAACTACTTTAAATGAGTCAACCAACAAAACACAAACTCAATTAATTAAAAGGTTCTAATAATAAAAATAAAACACAAAATGAAAACAATGACGCTTTTGGATAATTGACCTTCAGCAAAAACATTCCGATAATCTAAAGTCTGATTTAAAGGTGCTTTATGAAAAATAGCTTCATATAGAGCACACACACACACACACACACACACACACACACACACACACACTATTGTTCCTGCCTTTGTTCGCAAATAGCAACCTGTGTGTGCTCATGAGAAAGTGTGGGGTTCATGTTGCCCTGTATTTATGCGCATATATGAGTGTGTGTGTGTGTGTGTGTGTGTGTGTGTGTGTGTGTGTGTGTGTGTGTGTGTGTGTGCGCGCGCTCATGTGAACTGGATAATAATGTCAGCAGGTCATAAATACTGATGGTTTTCAGTTAGAGGCTAGTGTGGGGGAGGTTCAATAGAGACACGCCTTCTCAAATAAAGGTGTGTGTGTGTGTGTTTGTGTGTGTGAGAGTGTGTGTGTGAGTGAACTGAATCATTGCAAAGTGAATGGGGCAGGTGATGGGTTATAAAGGAGAGACTATAAAATAGGGATTTTATTTATGTCTCGTTTTCCCCCCACTAGCAATGCCGCTGCTTTAATGCAAGTATAATAACACACTATCGTATAATAGCATATAACTGTATGAACTCAAAGCCGATAATGCCGATGGTGTTTATAATGTAACAGAGAAACAGAGAGATCGAGAATAGAATGACACACACACCACCCTGACTACTAGTCTGATGAAGGCAGATTGTTAAGTGGTTAATAGATAGTAATGTATTTCAGTTAGTAATTTTGTAGTTTTTAAATAAGCACTTCGACATCTGTCTGCCTCAGAGCATAGTCTGTGTGCATGCTGTTCTACTAAGGAAATCATTTATTCAATAGTTCCATTTCTCCTCACACTTCCATGACACACACTCACACACACAAACACATTTCCTGGCAGGTGTCTCAGGTCTTTGGGCACAATCGCTCACACACACACTCAATCAGCCTACAACGCATGTCTTTGGACTGGGGGAGGAAACCCGAGTACCCGGAGGGAACCCCCGAGGCATGGGGAGAACGTGCTAACTCCGCGCACACAGGGCGGAGGTGGGAATCGATCCCCCAACCCCCAACCGAGGCAAACATACTAACCACTAAGGCACCATGCTCTCCCCCTTATTTATTTGTTTGTTTGTTGATATCAGACATGCAAAATATGTTAAGAATAAAATAGCTTGGAATTTATAGGTTCTTTTCACCTTATACCTTTGCACTTACAGACATGCACCCTCTCTCTCTCTCTCTCTCTCTCTCTCTCTCTCACACACACCAGAACATGACATGCATTCTTTTCTGTAATGTGTGCTTATGTGACTCTGTGTTTGGAAGCAGGCCTTCACTGAACTAGATGATCACTGTGGCTCCAAGTTTGACACACAGGCCAGACTGGTTCAGTCCAGTAAGCAGATTGGATAGACTGACCCACATTTCTGTGTGTGTTTTTTGTGTGTGTGTGTGTGTGTGTGTGTGTGTGTAAGAGAGAGAGAGAGAGAGAGAGAGAGAGAATATGTGTGTATTCTCAGCTCAGCAAGAGAGAGATCTTTTAACAGGCTCATGTGGCTTTAATTAGTATTCTGGAACGAGAGCGAGAGCAAAGGAATGAGAGAGGGAGAGAGAAAGAGAGAGTGTGTTTGACATTAAAATATAAAACCCTATAATATGGGCATTTTAAAAGCTTCAATATTCTGAAAAGGAATGATGACATGATATCATCAAAAGAGAAACAACCAATCTCACTGGATTGGAGAGAATATAACGCACACTTGCTACATCATCACTTATTCCAATTTTTTAAAAAATATATTTTTGCACAGTTTTTACATTCATCATATCTGTTTACACAACAATAACCAGACAGTCATGTAAAATCTCACACCAAACATACCAAAGCAGTAGTCCCCATAGGTACATGCTATTTAGCAAGTATTGTATGTGTGCTATTCAGGCCTGAGATGGAGCTGACCTATATTTATGTCACCAAGTTCATTCCCCGAGAAAGAATTTGCTGTAAAAGCAGATTTGATCCAGAGGAGTAACCTTTGACCTCAGAAGACGCAGTTAGTCTTTTCCTGGATTTGTGCCTCGCTGTGGGTGTGAGTTTACAATGCTTAGTGGGGGTCAGTGATCCCTTGTTTCCTCTTGCAGAAATCCCCACTCTCAGCTTGATGGGGTGGGCAAGGGAAACATCTGGAATTTACATCCTTCAGTGTCTACAACAACTGAGGGGGGTAGGGGGGTGTCAGAAAAGGGCTGATCAGGGTGAATGGGAGCATATAGGGATAGGCTGGGTAGATGCAGGGACAGATGGGATGAATAGGATAGCTTGGGCCCAGGGGATGGATGAGCTAGATAAGGGGTGAACAAGGTGGATCACATCGGGATAGATTGTGATAAATAAAGATTGATTGGGTAGAAGGAGGAATTTGGTTAGATGTGGTACAGGGAATAGATTGGGTGGAGTGGGGTGGATGCTGGGGGTAGGTTAGGACGAATGAGTGTTGAATGGAATGGACTGGGGGTGACTGGGTTGGACTGGGGTATATTAGGACAGATTGTCATAGATAGGAATAAATAGAGAATAGATGAAATAGGTATATGGGGTACAGGGGCTAGATGGGGTTGATGGTGAGTACAATGTGGGAGTACAATGCAGTAGATCTATACATTATGCATTTGGGGTACAGAGGATGGATTAGGTCAATGACAGATAAGGGATTGATCAGGGTAGATAGGATGGAGATGGGTACATAGGATGGACAAGATTGATGATGAGGGTAAATGGGATGAACATGGGTAAGTGATTGGCTCAGATGGGTTGTAGTGTATGGGGTGGAATTGGGGAGCTACGACTATTTAGTATGGCATATAATCAAATCACTACAGCTCAAATTTACAGAGCCTGCTGATGATATAACTCATTATGGTTATATTGGGCCTCCTCACGCAGCTCCGTCCCAGTGCGAATATGAGTTTCATGCAGACCAGCTGTATTTTTTTTAATGTTTTGTTGTGTAGTAATTTTAGTAGTGTGTATGATGAAAAATTAGGGTTAGCTCCTAACTTTCACACAGATGGAAAAATCAGCAACAGCTCTGTCTCAAGCCCATAGGGAAGGCGTAGACAGGGCCTCCTTGGGCAGCTTCATCACAAAGCTCACATAAGTGAGCATGTAAAAAATGCATACAGGAAGGCTCACAAGAAAGTGAATACAGGCCATCCTCAAGCAGCTTTCCCCCAGGACTATTAGGTTAACAAAAATGTATAGGGCCTCCTCATGCAGCTACATCCCATGGCTCATAATTATCCATATACAGACCCAGCTCCAGCTCCACTCTTTGTCTCTTAGATAAGCATATCTAAGCCTTCTTACAGACCTCCATCCCAGTGCTGAGGTGTGCACATATAGGGCCTTCTTAAGCAGATTGATCCCAGAGATCACTGGAGGACATATACAGGGTGTCCTCAAGCAGCTCCAATCCAGGACTCAAAGGTTACAATACACAGGGTCTTCTTGACCACATCCATCACCAGCTCTGGCCATGGGGGTATAATTGTGCATAATTATAAAGGAGCTCTGTCCCTGGGCTCAGAAGTCAGTGAATAGAGTGGGTTTTTTTTAGCAGCACCATCCCAGCAGGGACTATATATGGCCTCCTCTTGCCACCATAGGGCTTTTCTTCTTGCAGCTCTAAGAGTAAATACAGGGACTTCTCAGGTAGAGTAATCACAGAGATCACCAGAGGACATAAACAGAGTGTTTTCAATCAGCTCCAATCCAATACTCAGAGGGTTTGAGCTCCATCTAAGACTCAAGTTTTATCCCTGGGGTTATAGAAGACCATAATTATAAAGGGCTCTTCAACAGAGCTCCATACTAGGGATCATGCAGCTCCAACCCAAACCTCATAGATGGTAGTATATCCAAGCTTTCTAACACCTCTAGGAGGCATGTAAATACAAGGCCTTCTTGAGCACACAGAGATGACCAGAGGACATATACAGGGTGTCTTCAAGCAGTTCCAGTCTAGGACTCAAAGAACAGTATATACAAGGGGAATAATTATGTAAAGGGCCTCCTCAAGTAGCTTCAACCCAGGATCATAGAATGGCATATATAGGGCCACCTCATGCTGCTCCATCCTAGGGTTCACACAATGGCATATATAGGGTCTTATCATGCAGCTCCACCCCAGGGCTAATAGGAGGGTCTATACAGGGCCTTCTCAAGCAATTCAGTCACAGGGATCATGGGTGAGCATTTACAGGGACTCTTACATTTCTCAGTTTTTAATGGCTTACCTCAAGCATCTTGAAGAAATCTGATAGACCTTCCAAAAATCCCTCAACTGGCTCACAGAGGTCTGACTTTAGCTAAATAAACAAATGCAGCATCCTATAATTACAGTATTGTTTTATCCAATTTTATTTTATTTTGGATTTTATTACTTTGGGATAACCTCATCATGTATCTAATATTCCTTTAAAACCTTGCACAGCTTTACTATATTAGTGTTAAGGGCTTGTGTGTGTGTGTGTGTGTGTGTGTGTGTGTGTGTGTGTGTGTGTGCTATATCATGAACACACATGAAGCATTATTGTGCTGGAACTCTAGGAATCTTAAACGCTTTCACTTCCTACATCAAGTCAGCAAGATTTAATTTAATTATACTCACAAACACATACACACACACACACACACACACACACAATCTGTGCATAGGGCTGTGTGTATTTCCTGGACTCCTGTGGTGAGTACATGTGTGCGTGTTTGTTTCTGAGTTTGAAGGTCAGGATGTCCATTAGCAGTTTAATGGCCTCAGAAGCCTTTATAGCCACTTTAACTCACTCTGCCCGCAAGGCTTTCACATTATACTGACGGAGAGAAAGAGAGACAGGGAGTGTGTGTAAGAGAAAGAGTGAGTTTTAGAACGAAAGAGAATCGAGGGAGATTACGGCTCTGTCCCAAATGTTAGAATTCACATCTGGTTACTGTTCCCATTAGAAAGTCAGTCCTTTTAAGAACAAGATTTTAACCAGATTTCGTGATAGATTGTATTTCACTTTATATCACAGCACTGTTGAATTCTAAATTCTGATCGGTCACAAGGTGTTGATTAATTGTCTATAACAGCACCTCTTACAGTAGGTCTCCCTACAAGGCAAATCACAGGTTTATATTAACATGCTTGTTCTAATATGTTATTGTTCCTATAGTAACAACTCATTCACAGGGACTTGTACGGCAGACTTGTCATATAAGCTAAGACTAATAATAAACAAACGTATAATTGTTGTTATGGTGGAGTTTTCAGCGAGATGTTTATTTAACATTTATGGAAGGAGTCTCCAGTGTCAGTGCTTTGTAACAGCCAGTACGTTTTCGGACTCGGTAACAAGCAACATTACTTGTCTTATTAACAGAGAATAACTCTTTATAGCTACTATAACATAACCGATAACAAGAACGATCTTGAGTTCGCTTTATGTAGAAAAGTATATAGTGAGTTAAATGTTACACTGTTAGTGTATTTTGTGTTAGAAGTCATGTATAAGAGGTCATGTTTTTTAAGAGCCATGAGTCCTGAATAAAAATGCTTGTCAAAGTAACATTAAACCTTTATTGTTTAATCTATTTTTGAACTGTTTTTATATTTAAAAAAAAAAAAAAAGCTGAATCATCTCAGTTTCTTCCAAAATCCTTTAGTGTTAGACATCTGCACAGAAAAAAAAGGAAATGGAAAAAAAAAAAAAAACTAAAGAAAATAAAAGAAAGATGTTTTTCAGAGAGGAATCCACATAAACTGCCTACTCTTGTGCTATTCGTTTTCTGACAGCTCCAGGTTCATGGGTCATGCTGCAAAGTGTAACTTTAGTATCATTTTAGTTTAACAAACGTAGTCTTAGACTTCCTAGTCACTTACCAGCACATCTGAGAGAGATGTGTTGAGTTCTCATCTGTTTTGGCTCATTTTCAACGTCACAGTTGCTCTGTTCTAGCTAGCCATTGGAAAAGTCTAACAATCTAATCTAAAGCATTTAATGTTCATGCAAATAAGGTTTATAAAAATGGAAAATCCACACACCAGTTGCTGAAATTATCTCCAAAATGAAGTTTTAATGGAATTTGTACATAATGTGCTTCAGGCTGAGGTAATGACAGAAAGAAATTACAGTACTGTGCTGTGCGCGCACACACACACACACACACACACACATATGAATCAAATGGATTTACAGCAAGGATCACTGGAATAACTGAGCTGCTTCTCACTGGGGTATTATTGTACAGATCAGGTTTTTGGAGGAGAGCCATGAAGCACATTAGCCAGCATTTACTTTAGATATTAGTCATAGAGACAAAAGAGTTATAGAAACCAGCAGCTGAACATGACAACTCCATTCATGACACAAATGTTCTAAATAATCAGTCCTTAAAAACCTTTCTGAAGAATTTCTTTAAAGAGTTGTAATGAATAGAGGCTGGACACACTAATGCTGTTCTGATATAAAGTATTACAACACATAGGCCCCAAATACGGCATTGTAAACAGTCCTAAATAATCAGTCCATGAGACTTAGTATGACTTGAACACTTTAAAGCCATGTATAATAGTTGCAAAAACCATCAGCTAAAGTGGGCGTGGTCTATACCAGAACATAACACTCGTTAATTATAATGTCAACCAGCCGAGCACAATAAAACCATTCAGTCAGGAATAAAACACTTGTGGGTGTTCTGTTATAGGAAAACAATCAATGGTTGATTATTTTCCAATAACGGCACTACTTGAAAGTATTTCTTTCCTGTTACACCACAGCAATTTTCAGAATATAACTTTATTCAACTCCTGAAACAACAACAACAAAAAAAAGCAAACAAAAAATAAATTCTCCTCCTACTGTCCATATCTGTATTCGTATTTGTTTAGAACACATTATCTGTTCAATACAAATAGAGTATTCGTATTTGATTACACACACACACACACACACACACACACACACACACTAAACTAAATGAACCACAACAGATACTGTTGTGCTCGACTAAGTGTGGAAGAAATGCCTGCAGGAATTCATGTTTTTCTTCATATACAGCAGGAACACACACGCACACACACACACACACACACACACACACCAAGGAGTAACAGGCCCCTCACTGAGGAAACTCATCACCCACTGAGCTCATTTACGACAGATGCTAACAGGCTAAAGCTTCCTTTCACACAGAGAGAGAAGGAAAATGCGGTGAGCAGAAGAGAGAGAAAATGATGGGGGGATGGAAAGATGGAAAGGGGAGGTGGAAATGGAGAAAAGCCAGAGAAGGAGGGGAGAGGGGGATTGTGATTGTTGTGTTGCTTCATTAGAAAAGACTTTAATATGGACGCTTAATCCAATATTGTCCTATGTGTTATCATTTAAATTAATTGAATCGAATGCTTGAGGGGGGACACCAGAGAGGGAGAAAAAAGAAAGATGGAGAGAGCGAGACAGAGAGAGAGAGAGAGATGGCGAGAAACATCCAACACCTTTTCACTCCAACTGAGGGTTATGAAAAATGTATGGTATTGTGTGTGTGTGTGTGTGTGTGTGTGCGCGTGTGTGCATCAGCATGAGGCCATGTCCCAAATTGATGTGAGTGCTTTCCTGTAGCGAGAAGGTGATTAGGCTGCACCTGTTCACCTTTTACACTCCACTGACATGCACACACACACACACACACACGCACACACACACACAGATGAGACTTAACGACACTGAAAATAACATTTTTAAAGAATATGTTATGAAAATGATAAGGTTTTTTTTTTTTTTTATAATTTTTATTTAATAAACACATTTATTATTAAGCTTCAAAGACATCAAGGTTCTGTCTTTTATACTTTTATTCTGACTTTTATTTATTTTCATATGTGTTTTATTGGTATCGCTATCTAAATATAGTATATACAAGCTGTAAATAATATAAGCTAAAATAAACTATACATAATAATAGTAATAATAATAATAATAATAAGTTCCTGAGACACCAATTTATTAATGTGGTTCAGTGTTTCTATGTAAATTTGCTTTAATTTTTTGGGGGTGTGTTTGTTACTGCAGAACTTATTTTACTTGATTTACGTAAACACATTTGTTTAAATAATTGAGATAAATTTGTAGCTTACAATAATGTGCATCAGCATCATTAATTAACACATTAAAAATATAAAAGGCGGAGAAGGGATAGAGGTTTGAGAGTAATCTCACTCAGAAAAAAAAAAGAATAATCTTTTTTATTAAGGTGTACGTGTGTATGTGTGTGTGTGTGTGTGTGTGAGAGAGAGAGAGAGAGAGAGAGAGAGAGAGAGACAGAGAGAGTATATTACCATGTGTGGCTGTATTCAGATGAAAATAGGAGGCTGTAAGTCAATTTGATGCACTACAAGATGCCATATTAGTGTGGAAATTTGTCAGATCGTTACACCGTTAGTCTTTACCTAAATAATCAGACAGCTACAGCACACTCGGCTTAGCGGCATGGATGCATAGGAAAGAGTAATTTTATGCTGAATTAGACACATACCAGACACACACACACACACACACATAAAAGAGTAATCTTCTGAACTGTCTCTTAGGCTTAAAAGCATTATTAATGTACAGTGCTGGAACAGCTCGAATAATTAGGTAATACTACATTAACCTGTGGGAATTATGGTAATTATGAGGTGACATCTCACCTCTGACTCGGAAATTAATCATTTCTGTGGCAGCACTACAGCTATGAAAGCTAGCAATTAGCTGAACCTTATTTTAAAACTGCTGTCTGGTTTCAGTCGGCTAAATGCTACCGGTGAAAAATCTGCATCACACTATACTGTTTATTATAAGGTCATTACGTGAGAATAATAATGAATGTGCATTATGTAAAATTGCAGTTAAATATCCAGTTAAGTCCTGACATTCTACTGTTTTTTTTTTCTCTCTTGAAGTTAATAAGACAAAATGCTTCTTGCGTCAGCTATCTCTGACTTGTAGCAACATTACTGCCAAAATGGTTTAAGCAAATGTGTTAATATGTGTGTGTTTGTTGGAGGAGATTGCCTTTTCTTTCATGACAGAATTTATCATTGTATGGAGATCAGATGTCCCTTGATTATATGACTATTTTAACCAGATGGAGACATTTAACCAGCCCCAAAATATAAAAAAAAAGAGTGAAAAGATCCCCATTTGGTTACTGAGGTTAGGTTTGGTGTAGGCAAAGCATTATTTAGCTACACTAATAAACAAGTCAATGAAAGTACCTCACAAAGCTTTGTATATATGTGTGTGCATGTATTAGTGGGGGCTTGTGTAACTAAAGTTTGTACCTTAAAGGACAAAAGACAGAAGGATGAATAGAAGAGAGACATTTGATCAGCCATTTCCGCACTGTGACATTCAGAAAAGCCTTGTAATTATACACTTACGCTTACACTTTCTTCCGGATGCGTCTTTTCTTGTCTCACCTGTGCTTGGCATGCTTCCTGTCGGTATTGGGTCTCGCAAACAGCACTTCACACTGAATGAGCTTTAAAGGATCATTCTATGACATAAGATCAGATATGAATGCAGGTGTGTTTGTGTGTGTATTAGGTATTTTTCTGAGTTGATAGAATTCTTGCTTTAGTGGAATTGTGAGAGGGTAAGTACA
Organism: Pangasius djambal; assembly: GCA_022985145.1. Lineage (NCBI taxonomy): Eukaryota > Metazoa > Chordata > Actinopteri > Siluriformes > Pangasiidae > Pangasius > Pangasius djambal. The sequence goes on along the minus strand of CM040987.1, from coordinate 20,251,117 downwards.
GCAGCCACGCCTCCATTAGTGTGACTGAGAGGTCAGAGGCCAAGTGCAGAGGTCACATCTCATTTAGCATGATTTACAGTTCACACCTGCTGTAGTAGAACTGAGAAGGTCCACATTTACATTTATATTTATGGCATCTAGCAGACACCCTTACCCACAGCAACTTAAAGAAGTGCTTTGTAATCTGCATCAAAAACCCATCCTCATGCTAGTTCACTAGGTCAGGGACTAAGATTGTCAGACTAAAAAACCCTGTTGGGGAGGAGTAGAGTATGAAGAGAAAACACAACTCAAGGATTTATTTATTTATTTGTTTGTTTTAGATAAAGAAATTATTAGATTAACAAAGTGTTGATAGGCCACACATTTCATGCCTCCTTTCACGAGACTAACAGGACAAGTGCAGAGGCCATACCTGCTTTAGTGGTACTGAGGAGGTCAAGCCATAAGCTATAAATCCTTGCATAAGACCGAAAGGACAAGCACAGAATTCACACCTCCTGTACTGGGAATGATGAGGCTATGCCTCTTTTAGTGGGACTGACGTGAGTACAGAGGCCACACCTCCTTTTAATGAGGCTTGTAGGACACACAGTTGCCATGCCTTATTAGTATGACTGACAGGACATGCACAGAGGTTATGCCTGCTGTAGTGGCACTGAAAAGACAGGCCACACCTTCTTCTGTGCGACACACGGGCACCATGCATGCCATGTCGCTACAGGAGTATAGTCGTGTAAGTGGTCAGAAAGCCGAGAAAACAGTGTTGCTAGGCAACTGAGTATGTTGAGCATAAGCTAGCTAAGCTATCTTTTATGTAAAAGATAGTGCCTGGGGCATGGTTATCAAAAAACAATATAAAAACGTTCAACACAAACAAGTTTGTGGGACCACAAATAATAGGGCCTCCAACCATTTATCCCAATTTCAGCTATCTTTTTTTTGTAAAAACTTAGGAATCTTCATCGGATATTTAAATACCTTATTTAAGCACTCCACTTACCCATGGATGGTAAACACTGGTTAGGATCACTTTAATTCCAAGCAATTCGTAAATTTTCTGTAGTCTGAAGGAGATAAATGTTGTGACTTGATCAGTTGGGATTTCCTTCAGGATCTTAACACTGGAGATTACCCGAAACAGTGCCTTAGCCATGCTCTTCCCTGGGATCGTCCACAGTGCTGCTACTTTGGGATGTCACTTTGCATAGTTCACAAGGACTAACATGAAATCTATACCAATTCTTTGGAAGGGGAGCTCAGTAAGGGAGAGAGGTGGCAGTGGTGCATTTGGGGAGGCTGGTGAATTCACCAGCTGATATTCGTGGCAAGATTCACATACATAACATAAATGTTGCAACCAACAATTGGGTCACAGTTTCCCTTGTTAGAATGTCCAGACTCACTTTGTAAAGCTTAATATTAATAACTGTATTATTAATAAAAAAGTGGGGGAAGGCTAGTGTAACCCTGTCTCAAACATTTTGACCGTCCATCACTGTGACCAGGTTGAAAGCATTCTTCCATGTATTGTCATGTGGCCCCATCCAAGCACAGTCATGTGACATACTCAGAAGTGCATCTGCTGCTAAGGCCATGCAAACATCACACCATTTTACTGTCGAGACACACCTAGTCCTAAATCATCAGCTAGCCAGGTAAATCCCAGTCAATCAGTTCCAAGAATTACTGGGTAGGAAAGGTGGGGACTGACCACAACCTTTATCCTATGAGTTTAGCTATTGTGTGCAATTCTGAGCTGCAGTAGTGGATAGGTGTGCACATCCCTGTGTGTACACCTAACCTTCTCCAACCAACATCTTTCCAGAATCTTATCTGCAATCAGGCTTTCGTGGATCAGGGTCTGTGTGCAGCCCAAATTCACCAAGGCCTAATATATCCCCCTTGAATGGGGAGTGAAGGTTTTGGAGGTTTCCATATGAATCCATTAGCCTGGAAGTGGGCTCTCTGCAGATCAAACAGTTTGTGTATGGTGTACCATGAACTGCAGCAGCTTTTTGAGAGTGACTAGGAGGTAGGCGGAATTCTAGGGGTGGTGTAAATGGCACAGCATGTTTCAGGGTCCACAAACATGTTCCTGGGTCCATGTGGTCCTTGGCCAGTCAGATGGCTTCAGTCAGATGCTAGGTTGGTGACACTGGACCCAGTCCACGGCAGCGGCCAAAAGTCAGGTGGCAAAGTGGGCCTCTAAGGTGAAAATAAATGGCAGGTCCGCTTCTCCAATGCCATTGAGCAGAACTGCCAGTGGTCCTCTGGGGACAGCCAGACCGTACTCGAGCATGGCTCTTCTAATTGCCGAACAGGGCTCTAGTGTGCCATGCCAATCATTACACCTGCAGTTCATCCCAAAAACACCACCTTCCTGCTGCAAACTCATACTAAACCAAGTCCTCACACTGATTGAGTCATATCAGATGTTGGTTGTTAGCACCGAGTGAAATAGTCTTGTATGGAGTCAGCACTTTATGTGACACATTTGTCCTTTGGCAAGTGTTTCTCAGCATCATAGTTCTTTGCAGACATGTTCAAACACATACCTGCCAATGACACATCACACAGCTTTGAACCTATATACAGTAATCACAAAACCACAAGGACACAGTGTGTTTGTGTTACAATTGTGTGGGGGAGTTGATCTGCAATGTAGCACATTGGAGACTGTATTTAGTCATTGTTTCTTTCCTTTAATCATGACTTGATAGATGATAATTACACACACACACACACACACACACACACCCTGGGAAAATGTAAAAGAACAGTTATGGGGAAAATCAAATGCACACAATGTTCCCCTGTATTAGCCAAGATATGTTTGGTGTCCAGTATTTATTTCTAGTTTTACCCTGGAGCTATGAGACTAATGTAGCTAACAAGTAATAGAAGACTAGAACACTCACCCAAAATGCTTTCTGTCGGTGGATGAAAAAGCTCTTTTTTTTTTTTTTTTTTTTTTTTTTTTTTTTTTTTTTTTTTTTTAGATGTGCACCAAACAACTGTAAAAACAGTGAAGCAAAAGACCAGTTTGACTGCTACATCATAATAATAAGTGCCACAATTCTTTTTTACCACCTAAAGAAACCACAGTCCTGCCTTCTTGTTTTTCATCGGCTCAAAGGACCGAGGTTCATGAATTTCACAGGTCAGTGTTTATCTACAGAAAGTCAGCACAAAGTGAATGTAAACACTAGCAGAAGCAAATACACGTATTCCACAACCATTGTCCATAGCAAGGGGGTGAATTGTTATGCTATCGAGATCATAAATGCTATGGCTAAAATCGTGGTATTGACACCTCTGGTAAAGGCACTTTTTTTTTTTTTTTTTTCTTTCAGATTAACGCTGCCAGGTCTTAATGACATTACTGAAGTACTGGATGTGGTTAGAGCTCCAGTACAAAACGAACGAAGCAAACCTCGAATAACAAGTCTCGGCAGAGCGACTCCTTTTGTCTAAAGGGGAAACTGCAAATTTTATTTTTTGCTGAACTGTTCCTTTAAATAAACACAACCACAGCACATTGGAAAGCATTAGATAAGCAATAGATAGCACATGCACACATTCCCTCTGGCTGTTGCCAGAAATGACGCTATTTTGTCAAAAGACACACAACCCCCATCCCACGAAAACACACCTCTTAGATGTTTTGTCCAGTTTGTGTGACAGTGACAACAGATCTATGTTGCGCTCTATCTTTATCTCTATCTCTATCCCTAAAAGTCCCTCGATAACACTGTCTTTCTCCCTTTCACTCTCTCTCTCTCTCCCTCTCTCTTTCTCTCTCTCTCAAACACAATGATCTCCCACAAATACTAACGAGTGATCTATCTATCCATTATTTCTCAAATAAACTATTTTCTTGTAGAAAAAATTTATATTACTGTTTATTACCTGTCTGTCTGTCTGTTTTACTCTGTTTATTCTTTTTTTTCAAGTTCTGTCTCTTTTTCATGATTTATATGGAGCGTGTGATTCTGTGTGCTTTAGTACAGGAGTGTGAAGCATCGACCTATTGTAGTGCATGTTAATGGGGGAAGACCTGCTCTGTTAGACTGTGTGTGTGGGGTGTGTGTGTGTGTGTGCGTGTGTGCATGCATGCTCTGATTGTGCTGAATAGGTTGTCAACATGAGGGTCACGGGGGTTACAGGTCACTCACACACATGGTTCAGGAGGTGATTTGGACCAAAATTAATGTGCACGTGCACACACACACAGTGAGAATGAGAGAGAGAGAGAGAGAGAGAGAGAGAGCATTTAGTATCGATGGATCTGAACATGGCAATTCTCAGCTCCGCCCTTTCTTTCAGTTGTGACATCACTCTTGGGTTGACACAGTAACTGGAAGAACAGAGGCTTGTCCTTAGCTGAACTACATAACACACACACATACACACACACACACACACACACACACACTTGCACAAACAGGGTAATGCCAAGGCATTCCTAAAAGTCCCTTGATAACACTGTCTTTCTCTCTTTCACTCTCTCTCTCTCTCTCTCTCACACACGCACACACACATGCACACACAAACACACATACACAACTGTGCAATGGTCTATGAAGAACATACACAGTTTCCATGGACACAAACAGGGAAACAGAGAAAGAGATGAATATGATCAAAACCAGCTGCTGGCTGTTTGATACAAAACATGTGTGTGTGTGTGTGTGTGTGTGTGTGTGTGTGTGTGAGAGAGAGAGAGAGAGAGAGAGAGTGTCTGTGAGGGAGAGAGAAAGCAAAAGTGTGGAGCCAAGTGCTGAAAGCTGCTTACTGTGCTCTTGTCTAAGCTTCCTCTGCAAACATATTAGTGTTTAAAAAGTAGAGCACAAACTTCACTCATGTTAAGTATTAATATTTATACACACACACACACACACACACACACACACACACATACACAAACACACATGATTTATATGATTGTGTGTTGAGTGGCACAGTTACACGGAGCAGGTGATTTTGAGTATGCAGACATGTATGTGTGTGTGTGTGTGTGTGTGTGTGTATGTGTGTGAGATAAAGTTTTTTTTTTTTGCCATGAAGAAGTTATGTGCCAAGAAATAGGAGAGGAGTAGTGTGTGTTACAAGGATGCAAATATTGTCAACGGATGGAAACACACACACTCAAAGATAATTTACAGTGATCATGTACTGTATACGTAAAGCCACGCCCACATTATGAGCCACTCTATAGCCATCTGTCTACAGTATTACACAGATTTAACCTCATATAACTCCATCTCTCTGTGTCTCTCTCCCTCTGTCTCTCTCTCTCTGCCACGTGCACTTCAGTGCAGAGGAATATAATTATGGCTGCTGCCACAAAATGAGAGAGAGAGAGAGAGAGAGAGAGAGAGAGAGAGAGAGAGAGAGAGAGAAATACAAAGAAAGGGAAGCTGAATTTGATTCAGAAATATAGTTAATAGTGTTGATTGTTTATTTCATTAATCATGTTTTTTCTGTCCTCGAAAATGTAACTTTAACATGTCGTCGTCTTCTTCTTCTTCTTCTTGGCTATTTCTTTACTATTGCCACACAAACTATATACGAACAAATGTATTGGTAAAATTGTTTGTAGGAGCACTTGGTATTCGTGAAAGTCCAGTTAGTTCAGGAAAAAAATGTTTGTATCCTACGAGCACTCCTGATTTTGTGGCAATCAAGAAGGAAAAAAAATTCCGTAAATGAAGACAAATAAAACTAGCCATTCAAAAGTAGGACAAAAGTAACAGCACCCTATAACAGGAAGATATGAGTTAGTGTGTGTCTGTGGTAGCTGATGCGCTGCAGTGGCTGAGCTGCATTACAGGAAGATTTAGCACATGTTGCTCTTAGGAGGCGCTCTTTCACCATTTAGTTGTTTTATTGTTTTCAGCTTGTTTTTTCAGCTTGTTTTCAGTGAGCTTCACCTTTTATGGAGTTTTGTAATCATCACTAAAAGTAACTCCGCTATGCTTGATGGTGCTTGGCAAATTATGGGAGATGATTTGTTCAAGTTCACTTGCTGAACTTGGGGTTCAGGCGACCACCCTGGGTTTATGAGTAGAAATCAAACTGCTTTTTATTATTAATGTCCATATTTAGACTTTTGATGCTGAAAAACTTATCCACGCATTAGTTTCCAGATTAGATTAGATTGTAAAACTCTGTTTACTGACCTTCCTCACACAAAAAAATCAATAAAAAGCTTTTGCTTTAAAAAGTATTTACTTAGACTAAAAAAAAAAAAAGAACACCCTCATAACTGCTATCCATAAATCACTTCATTGGCTCCTTATCATCTATGGAATTGATTTTAGAGTACTTTTACTTGTTTACAAAGCTCTTAATGCAGCTGCTTCCAAATGCATTTCAGACTTGCTTAATGTGTAAAGAGTGAACAGAGCTCTCAGTGAACAATACATGAAAGCGATTTGAGTTATTATGGTCCAACTGACAGTGTCTTCATTTAAAATAAAACTTATTTAATTTGTGCAACTTTAGCTATCTATCTAACCACATGAAAGGTTTTTATTTTACTTATCTGCCGTATACTTGATCTCCTGTTAACCCTCTTACCTGTATGTGTTGTATATGAGCTCTCTCTTGTAACATTATGCTTTGTGTTAAACCTTTTAGCTGAATTTTATGTAATACATTTTATATAAATAAGATTATTATTAGTTCCGTTATTATTATAATGCCATCCTTTGTCTGCAGGCATCTTATTGAGCTTGTTTGTTTGCACACACACACACACACACACACACACACACACACACACACACATGCACCGTGTAAATCCACTTGGCTTCCCACTATGAACAACATGCAATTCATCATACAGATAAATCCTAGGTGAATCAATGGTTGCTAGGTGCACAGGTATGTGTGGGTTTGTGTGTGTGTGTGTGTTTGTGTGTGTGGTTTGGTTAAAAAATGGCAGAGATTTATCAAGAGGAGATATGGTCCAGTTCAGAGAGACAGGCAGAAAGAAGGAGAAACAAAAGAACCAGAATTAGGGTAGAGAGACAGAGACAGAATGGAAAGGACATAGTGAGGAAAAAAAGAGAAAGAAAAAGACACAAGAAGAAACACAGAAAATGGACGGGGGAGAGAAACAAAGAGAGATAGATATAGAAAGAGAGGCTGAAAAATGAGAACAGAGTGAATCAGACAGAAGGAGTGAGAGAGAGAGAAAATTCCCCATGTGCAGTTACTGAAGATATCTGCAGATCCTTTTCAGTGCAAGTGTGTGTGTGTGTGTGTGTGTGTGTGTGTGTGTGTGTGTGTGCAGGGGATTGAAGTTCAGAAGGTGAATATGCTGTCACTGTGCAGTGTGTTATCGCATCAGCATCACACTCTTGTTACACACTTTCCTGTTTGTTTTTAACACACACACACACGCACACTTTTTTTTAATCAAACACACATCTCTTACATTTTCACCTTGTCCTAACAAGTCACACAAGCGTTTGACTCCTTTTATTATACCCTACACACACACACACAAAAAAAGCATTTTATGAATGGTACCTTCATAAGCCCTAGATAACCCATTCACCCACTCAAAAGCATTGTATTTTGCATACCTTTTTACAAAGCAATGCTGGAGAATGTAGTAAAAGGCTTAAGTCAAAACTTGTAAGGTGACACTTAGAGGCTTTATGTGACTTTGTCTCTACATGAGACAGAGAAAAAAAAAACATCCCTGACTGATCATTATGCGGATATTAAAAAAAAATACATTCGCCATTAAACAGAATTAGGGCTATGAAATGTTACACGTCTGAACCAGTAAAATTTACTAAAAGGACGGCAAAAGAGCTCAGGTTTAGAACTATTGGTTCTTGTGGTTGTCAAGTTTCAGAACCAACCATTAAATGCCACTTGCATAACAACGAGCTGTTTGGAAGCATTACAAGAAAGAATCCCTTCCATCGCACCAAATACAGACCAGTATAAGATGTTAAAAAAAAAAAAAAAAAAAAGTAAAATAAAGCAGTGGATCTATGATGGTTTGGGGCTGTTTTTTGGCTGGTAGTTTGGGGGGTCTTGTGAAGATACATGGAATCATGAATTCAGCCCAAAAACTGGCTGCATCTTCCAGGAGGTTAAGACTTGACCATAGATAGAGCTTTCGACAAGATTCTGAGCCAAACATACACTCTATGGCCAAAAGTGTGAGGACTCGTGACCATCACACCCGTATGTACTTGTTGAACATCCCATTCCAAATTAGTCCCTCTTTGCTGTTATAATAACCTCCATTCTTCCAGGAAGGCTTTCCACTAGATTTTGGAGCGTGGTTGTGGAGATTTGCTCATTTACATTAGCAAGGTCAGGCAGTGATTTTGGGAGAGGAGGCCTGGGGTTCCGTCAGTGTTCCAGTTCATCTGTAAAGTGTTCAGTGGTGTTGAGGTCAGGGCTCTGTGCAGGTCACTCAAGTTCTTTGGCAAATCATGTCTTCACAGCCCACGCTTTGTGCACAGGGGCATTGTCATGCTGGAACATAGTTGCGCCCCTTAGTTCCAGTGAAGGGAAACTGTAATGCTACAGCATAGAAAGACATCCTATACAATTTTGTGCTTTGGGGCAACAGTTTGGGGAAGAACTGCATATGGTTTTGATGGTCAGCTGTCCACATACTTTTAGCCATGCAGTATAGTGTACTTCCAAATCAACAGTCATATTCAGGGTCTGGATTTGAACCCTACTGAAAACCATGCACAAACATAAGAAAATAAATGAGCTTAAAATGTTCTGCATTGAGTAGTGGCCCAAGGTGCCTCTACAAGTGTTACGAACTTTAATTACATTAAAACAAATATTAATGTAAGAGTTTTGTAGTAAGAAACAATTGTGTTTGAAAAAACATGTTTAAGTAAAATTATACAACATTCCTCTAGGGTGGGACAGTAGGTAGTGTTGCCGCCTCACATCTCCAGGCTCTCTGGTTTGATCCTGAACTTGGGTTACTGTCTGTAAGGAGTCTGATATGTTCTCCCCTTATCCACAGGGGTTTCCTCTGGGTTCCCTGGTTTCCTCCCACCTCCAAAAAACATTGATAGGTGGATTGGCTATGCTGAATTGTCCCAATGTGTGTCTGCATAGTGCCCTATGATGGACTATTGCCTTAACCAGCTTCACCACCTTTGCCCAGCGTTCCTGGGATTAGACTCAGAGCCTATCTGGATCCAACATGGTCCTGATCAGGACAACGCAGCTATTGAAGATGTAAGAATAAATCTCCCTGATATGTATAAGCTCAAAATATCATATAGCATGTGTTATTATGGCATGTGTTACTCTTTTTATATATTAATTTTCTTCAAAGGTGCCAATAATTCTGTGCATATGCACTGCTGTTGTCAAAGACAAACCGAATCAAGGAGAACAGACAGCTTCAGCAGTAAAGCAAATAAGTTTATTAAGCACTTTAATATATGTCAGAAAAAAAGGCGCCTTAATATAATACAAGAAAAAAAAAAAAGTGAAGTTTAAATGTACATGGTCAAGCTATTTACAATCTCCAATCTCACACTTCTTTCATCGAACCCCGAGGTTGAGCTATTACACAGAACAGACAGACAGACATGCATGGTGGAACAGAAAAAGAAAACGAAGCAACACTGCAGGTCAACAGATGGCTTAACATTTCTGAATACTGTCCAGAATTCCTTTTCAAAGACTCTTTCTCGCTCTCTACTTTCGAATGAAAGGCTCTTGTTCAGGCATCCTGAGCTTTCAATGGTCTTTGTTAGTCTTTTATTATGATTATTACTTTTTTTTTTTTTGCTATCACCTTTCTTTTATTCTTCAGCTCTCACTGCCAGCAGCGTAAAACGAAGCGCCACACACACTCTACTTGTATAAATTCACTCACTCACCCATTACTGTTTCAACTTTGGCATGACGAGAACAAGTTTCAGATGATGCCCTGAAACCAAAATATGAATTACTTTAATATGTTAACAGAGGAGACATTTCCAGCTGCTTTGCCATGTTGTTTTTCTTCAGGTTGATATTTTGACAAAGAGAAAATCTTTCTACTTTGTCAGCCTTAGCATAATGATACATAATTGTCAGGACAGACGAAGCCTAGTTGTAGACTGAAAAATTGTTTTTAAATTGGAATTCCCACTGAAAATATAATTCAGGACAAGATTAGGCTTACTGTATTTTCCGTACTATAAGACATGTTTATTTGAGAAAATAAGATCTATAAGTTGCTACCTTTCAGAAGTCACATTTAAGGAATAACATGGTGAACAATAAAAACCCGAAATTAGCTTTAAGATATTCAATCAGCGTCTAGTGTACAATGTTCATTTCTTTAGGTTTGCATTGTAACTATGAGGCTAATGTAGCTAAATATACAATGTCGATCTATTTCACCCAAACATTTTTCATAAATATCGTCCTTAAACCTCATCCAGTTCTTCACACAGACTTTAGTGATGTGGTTTAGGCCATAGTACGACAACGAACAAAACTTAATTATCAACAGTAACATTCTTGTTAAAGTCTTGACTCAAGAGCATGTCTTCGCTCTTTCAAGTACATTTATGGGAAAAGTAAAACTGAGTAAATTTTAATGTAACAGGCATTTAGATTTTACATAATCAGGGGTGGACAAATCAGTAGCCTGGGCACTAAACCTATGGACGAGTAGGTTCAACAACCAGAGAAAGAAAAAACCTACACATTGGAGATTTTCCTTGCCTGATGGGCTAGATAAAGATTTTCTGATCCATCCACCCATGATGAACCAGGTGGCTCAGTCAAATAAAGTTGAATATTGGCTTCAAAACCAAACATTGGTAATTTGTGCTTGCCAATATGACATGTGTAAATTCACTTCATTTACTGGTTGGATTTTGTATAATATATGTTAAATGGTTGTATAGATCACAGTCCATTCTAGAGGGGAAAAAAATGTGTCTTATAGTCTGGAAAATAGTCAGGGGAAAAATTTAACCTACAATCAATTTTTGATTACAGAAAACCGTTTTGTATATAGCACCAAATTCTATTCATGTTTAAATATGACTGTAAATAATTCAACATAATAATATGGTGAAAAAAAAGGTCCCACAGGGACTAAATAAAAATGCGAGGCAGGGTCAAATAAACCCTTCCCCTCAGGGCATCGGTAATACTACAAAAAACATGATATAAAGTTAAAATAAGACAACGTAGGCGACAAAGTTGAAAAATAATTGTAATAGCAAATAAAAACTGCACACAGCACCATGAAATAGTATGACAACTAAAAGTGGCTTTTTTTTTTTTTCAAAATAAATATGATTGACTACACTGAAGGGGAGTAATTTGTGTCTTTAATTTGTATGCATTTCTATTAAATGCTGACTGACTGACTGACTGACAGACAAAATCTGTAATTATAACAACAAGAATAGGAAGGAGATATGGTGTGTCTATTTTTTTTTCCAGAGGTGATTATTGATATTCTTGATCTTTTCCCTGGTCAGCTGATACACTGCTGTCCATTTTTTCCTGTTTTATGCAGGTAGAAAAGAGATGTGATAAACAAGCAAAAACACTGAACCAATTTTGTTGATTAAAAATGAAAAAAAAATAAAATAAAAAAAATAAAGTACAAGCACCATAAGAATGAAGGAAAAAAGAAAACCGAGCATAAGTGATTAGATTTTTTTTTCTCATTGCAGAAAAAATAAAAAGTGCATACATGGCTAATTAAATAGCAATACATTAAATTAAAATGATGTGCACGAATATGAGTAGGCTGTAACATCGGTAGGCACATAGATATTCAGTTCATATCATTTGCCAAATGCTGCAATCAGGATACTTCCCTTGGGTTTCCACATTTGTTTTTTTTATTATTTTTTTTTTATTATTTTTTTTTAATTCTAGCTGAGGTGTTTCACTGAGGGCTGAGTAGCAATGGTTTCTGGGAGCATATGTATACATTTCAGGAGTTAAGTGCCAATCTGGGATCAGGTCCTTTCTGATAATTTCATGTTGTGTTCAACAATATTAGGACATATAAAATCTGATTCTAGATCGAGCACTTTCCATCTGAGAATTTTCATACACACAACCCCTGATATATATTTTTCCCGATGAAAACAGCTGCTTTGGCACATTCTCCATAACATCTGGATGAGGGTTTCAGTTTAAGATGCCTGAAACAAAATCATTTGAGTCAGTATTTGGTTGGAAAATGTTTTCCTGGCACAACATGTACATTTTTACAAAAAAAACTACATGCATAATTCTATTACAGTTACTTTAATGGCTGCATACTTGACTAAAGACCAATTACCCTGTAAATTGACAATGGCTCTGAGCCATACAGTATCCAAACACCAAATCTAAGTATTTTCTTTAATGATGTATTTCAAATTTGCACTACATTATGCAGTGTGGACAGCACTGTGCAGGTCAAGTACTTCCACTTACCAGTTATAATGGCGTCTCTTTCTTGTAGTTGAACCCAGGGTCTGATCCTTCAATCTGTAGTTTCAGAGCTTGTTTAAGGCTTAATTCAGACTCCCCTAATGGGTAGTTGTCAAGAACTTCCTGATGTCCCCTGTTGTGCACAGTTCTGGGTACTGAGACTCTCCCTAAATAGACTTGATTTCCCTGTAGGTGATAGTTAGGGTTGGTCATAATCCCATTTCTCTTCTTCTCAGCGCAACTCTGCTGTTGGATATAATATGGCTCCTGTGATTGGCCAGAGTCCAGAGTGTTGGAGCCTCCCAGCACAATCTTGCAATGAGGATCCTTTACTGCAAAGTTGGACACTGGCTTGTTGAGAGTAACTCTTTTATCAAATTGGGTCATCTCATATTCCAAAACCTGACCATGTGGAAGGGCACTACTGTTTTTAGATTTCTTCTTGTCTCCAGATCCTTCCTTTCTTGTGCAATAGTTTGTCCCATTCCCACTCTTTCCTCCTTTCGAGGATTTCAGACCTGGTTTCACTTGACTCCAATCAAATTCACTGGTAGGTGATCCAGGCTGTGGGCCAATGGACTTTGTGGTCGAAGAAGGGGAAACTATAGACTGCCTGCTGCGACTTCGAGGCAGAGAGTGCTGCTGGATTTGCTCTGTGAAGCTAAGTCCATGGAAACTATCTATGGGCACTGTCTGGGCTGTTGAGGTGGACGAAGTAGTCCTCAGCGATGAGTTCTTTGAGCTTTTCAAGGAATTATTGGAGAGGGAGGACTTCTGCCTGTCCACTGTGGAGTCTGGAGATTCAGAAGGGGAGCTGAAAGCATGAACAGGTCCATTAGATAAACCTCGACCTGATGGTTGAACATCTCCAGCTCCTGTGCTGCCAGAACTACTGGATTTGATAGTAAGTGACTGCATCTTTCCTGTAACTGAAAGTGGGGTTTTCTGCTCCATAGTATGTATAGGTGAGGGATTGCAGCCATTCAGACTAGTGGCACCATATTTCTCTAAAAGTTTAATGATCATTGAGTGGCCTCCTTTGGCTGCCACCCTCATGGCTGTACGACCAAACTGGTCTGCATGGTTTGGATCTGCGCCATGCTCAAGAAGAATCCGTACTACATCAATGTGACCTTCTTGAGCAGCAATGCCAAGTGCGGTGGCTCCCTGATTGCAAGTGTGATCAACATGAGTGCCATTGTCAATCAAAAATTGGACGACTTTTGTGTGACCTTGCCATGCAGCGGATTGAAGAGCAGATCGCTTTTCATTGTCGCAAGAATTCACATCTGCATGGTAGCTGATCAGCAATCTTACCATTTCCACATGGCCTTGCCAACAGGAAACATGAAGGGCTGTCCTGCCCTCAGTATCACTCGCCTCTACATTTGCTCCATTCTCTAAAAAATACTCAGCCATGCCTAGCTGATTCTCAAGCGCCAGTATGTATAAGGTTGGGCGGCCATCAGCGTCTTTGTGGTCTATGTCAGCTCCATGACTCAGCAAAAGCTCAACAATATCTCTGTGTCCTTCCATAGCTGCAACCCTGAGGGAGTTTCTTCCATCATACCCTCTCTGATCAATGCAGGACTTATTCTCCAGGAGGATGTGCACACAGTCATAATGCCCCTCCTGAGCAGCCAGGATCAAGGGTATACGTCCATCATTGTCCACCTCTGAGCATCGAGCACCTTGTTCAATGAGGGCATCACACACCTGTCTATGTCCCTCAAATGCTGCCATGTGTAAAGGTGTCCAACCAGCATCATCTCTGTGATTTTCATCGAGGCCTCTGTCCAGCAGAGTTCGGACCACCTCCACATTCCCTTGAGCAGACGCAATGCTGAGCACAGTCCTTCCTTCACTATCAATACTGTCCACGGCTGCACCCCAAAAAAGCAATGTATTGACAACAGAAGCATGTCCCATGGATGCTGCAGCAAGCAAAGGTGTTCGTCCATTATTGTCTGTATGGTCAACATCTGCTCCTCCTTCTAGAAGCAAATCCACTACGTCCACATGCCCTTCATAGGCAGCAACCAGAAGAGGAGTCATGCAGTCTTTATCACAGTGGTCCACTTCTGCACCACGGTCAATCAGGAGACTAACCACTGAGGCGTGGCCTTTGCTAGCAGGGACACAGAGGGCTGCAACAGACAAAGCTGTCCGTCCATCAACATCCTCATGGTTTACCTCGGCACCATGGTCCAGCAGGTGCTCGACAATCTCTCTGTGTCCCATGTAGGCTGCAGCAATGAGTGCAGTCCTTCCTTCATTATCAGCCTTGTTGACTTCTGCTCCATGCTGTAAAAGGTTAAGGACAATATCCTCGTGACCTCCCCATGCTGCAGCCCTCAGGGCAGTTCTGCTGTCTGCATCTGCACAGTCAACCTTAGCACCTGCATAGAGGAGTGCCGAGACCACTTCAGAGTGACCACCCCAAGCTGCAGACCTTAAAGCAGTCCAGCCATCATGATCCGTGTGGTTGATATTGGCATCACAGCCGATCAGGCAGTTAACTACCTTGGTGTGTCCTTGTCTGGCAGCAAGTGTGAGTGGTGTCTGTCCATGGTTGTCTTCAAGCTCCATATTGGCACCTCTGGAAATGAGCAGATTCACCACATCCAGGTTGCCACTGTACGCTGCATTAGCCAGTAGAGTTCGTCCGCTGGAGTCACTTTGGTTTACTGAAGCACCATTATCAAGCAAAGTGCGGATGGAATCCTCTCGCTCCAGTGCTTGCTGAACAATGCATGAAGCATGATCATCCTCATTGCTGATGTGAGCTCCAGCTTTGACCAAAAGCTGCAAGACCTCCTGCTCTTTGGGAATGGATGTAGAAAGAGAGTCTTTTGCAGGTGTGCCATTCCACACCATCCACAGAGCTAGGTTAAAAGGTTCAATCTGCAGGTTGGAGTTGATCAAGTGAAAAGCAAACTCCTGCACCTCCAGAGGTTTGAGCTGCTTGGCTCTACACGTATAGCTCATAGCCATCATTCGGTGACCCTCAGCAGCATTGCAAAGGTATTTCTGAGTGCAGTGCTTGACATCAAGAAGCCACTCAGCAAAACTGTAGTGAAAAAGAATCTTGGTACCTCCAAGTCCATCCACAAGCAATTTGGAGAGAATGTCCATCTTTTTCTGAAACTCCTCCATGGTCAGGGTCATGTTTTTAGTCCAGACGGCATGGTACAACTCCTTCACTGTCAAAGGCCTGCATGTGGCCAGAATGACATTCAGGATGGGTTGCACTTTGGCAAATTGCTTTCTGACAAAAAGTCTTTGGCAGAGCCACAGGTAAAGTCCATTTAGTGTTCCTGGGATGTCGCGGATCTCACGCAGCATGATGAAGTTATCAACCACGCCATCCAGGACACGCTCCAGGTATAAGAAGCAGCCGCTGCTCTTAATATGGAGCTGGTTCAGCATTTCTGCTGTCTCCTTGGTCAGGTGTTGCCGTAGTGCCTCTTCCTGGTCTAGCCTGTGCAGGATGTATTGCTGAACATCCTTAACAATGTAAGCTTTGCGTAGGTCATCCAAACTGATTTTGCGGAAACCTGTAAGAGAGGAGAAAGAAATAAATTGAGTCTTTTTTTTAAATCCGGGTAAGTATCCTCGGCACACAGAGGTTTTTCAGTGATGCAGTGCATTACACAAGATGTTCATCTATAGGAGATAAGCATGTAAAAACTACTGGAATGATCTCAGGAATAAAACATAGTAATCATGTTTGGAAACACCCTAGCAAGTTCATTCATTCAACAGCACTGACCTATATTTTATACTGAACATCACATTTTAACTTGAACACACCCAATGACCCCTCTGGCTAGCTGGATTATAAGAGTTCCCAGATGTGTACCCATAATAGTACGACAGATTAGGGCATGCACACTCACAAACACACAAATATGTTCAAACATTACAGCACTGATAAAAGCAGACCTTCCAGGGCAGACACCCTGGTCATAAACAGTATACAAGACACGGTTCTATTTCACCCTTAAAGGATCAAATGTCTATTTATATGGCAGGGATAAATGGAATTTTTCCTCTCACATAAAATAAACAGCTAAAGAGCCGTAGCATTTCCTGTAACCGAACCGTGAAACACAAAGGAGGCTGAAAGGTTCTTAGAGTTACTGTACACGCTAAAAAAATGTATTTAGGAATGAAAGCCAATCAATATAAACTCTGACGTTTATTAATCACCATTTGCAGCAACAGAATCGCCACGCTAAGGCAGTTCGTTCTTGATAAGTGCAAATTCCTTTACTTTTATCTCCGGCCAGGCAAAAGGGGAGAACAGTTTCCCCGTGGAAGCACATCTCAGCATGTCTGGAAGCCCGAGGGCAACTGAGGCATTTACGCATGGATTTTATTTACTGTTCCCATGGACCTACGCTAGCTCAGACTGGAGAAAAAAAGCCATGCATGCAAACTCCTACAAAGCTGTTAGCATATTTCTCAGCCTTCATCCAGATTGTGCTGCTGGGAAAGCAATGAAAGGAATTCTTTGTTTTTAATTAACTGCGTGTGTGTGATAAAGTATCAGAATTGTTATATTCTCTGCCAGGAAGCCAGATCTTAAGCTGAGCATTTTAGCCTCAGATCTGGTTAACTGTGACCTTTAAATGTGATAAAGGGAGTACAACCTTAAAACCAAGTAACTTGACTTAAAAATGTCAAAGCTGTCATAAATACAAAAAAGAAGCACTATGCAAGCATGCAGTGGCAGTTGCTGATCATGAAATTGTTTGAAATTTAATATATGATGGTGCCATGTGAGTTTTGCAGAGTAGCTCTTTTTCATCTCTTAATAACTGCCTTGGCAATACCTACTATTTAAAAAGCACAGAAAGTAAGTGAAAAAATGGCCGCTAAATTATGCATGCCATCTAATGGTCTAAGCTAGCCTTTTGCTGCCATATTACCAAAACTAAAATTCATGGAATTAAAAATATACTGTTGTTGCTGTTTTTTTTCTGAGGAATTTTTGAAATGCTTGATAGAAAAGGATTTTGAACATTTTCAGAAGAATCGACCATGTTTGCTCTCTTGCTAGCAGCTGTTTTTGCCATTAGTTGGGTATTTTCCATGACACGTCCCATCGGACTGCATCCATATCCAGTCTCACTGACCTAGACCTCCACCTCAACCCGAATATACACACTCACCATTCGTGGGAGAGAGTGTCTGTATGTTTCTCTGTCTCCAGGAAGAGGAAGAGGCCTTCTAGGGGTAAGAAAAGGAGGTGATGGTTGATGGCTGACCCATACTCTTCGCTTTGGCTAGCAGGCTTGTTTGTAACAATTTCCTTGTCTGTTTGAAGATGCTGTCTGACTGTTTGGTTTGGAAGTCCTCCATTAGTTACAGGGTTCACAGAGTTTAAGGGAGGATTGCAAACGTGGTGTAGCTTTCTAGTAAATATTCAAAGCTTTTGAGACAATACAGTATATATGACCAAACATAATATGAACTAGAACCAATCTGAGATACTTCTAAGGCACAGAGACACAGTGTGTTATGTTCTTAGTGGGATACCATAAACCAAAGATGCTGACCTACAATTTCCACTTGAGTCATCCACCGCGCCACGCTAATTCGTGGATTACAGGAGGCGTCTGAATTGCACTTAAAGCAGTCTGATGCTCGTCACATCCACACTGAACATGTCCAGCCTTTTTCCACTCTATGCCGTCAAAACTCTTAAAAACACTGAAGAATTTAATGACATTAGACAGAATAAGTCCAATTGTTTGTTATTCATCTGCTAGCAGCTTTCATAATGTGCAATTTTTTTTTTCTAGTAAGTTATTTTAGAAAGTGCTGGTGTGTTAATGAATGTGTTTTTTGGTTCTTTAGAGGCGTGCCTGCCTACAATGAAGTTTTCAAATGAACCATTTCATCATGAGAGTGTGGATTTCAAATAAGTTTTTATTTCTGTTACCTAGCTACCTTGATGGGTGAAGTACCAAACAGCAAACGGGTTATTTTAATCTTTTAATGCACTCCAGCCCCTACTTGCTTTTAAATCACCAAGAGCACAGAGTCAAGTTCAAGTGCAGGTGGAGTTTATTGTCATTTCAGCCGTATACAAGTACATAGTGAAATGAAACAACATTTCTCCAGGACCAAGGTGCTACATAAGACGACACAGAACAACACAGAACTACAAGGGACTACATAATTTATACATAATTATGTGTCTGGGAACCCTTCAGCCACATGACCTTTACAATCATGCAGATTGGCGTCATATGGCAAAATGGAGCATCATTTGCAATCAGAAAACAGCACGTTGGCCCATGAGTCACCACTGATCAGTGCTATGCGACTGAATCCAGTTAAACTTTTTTTCACGCCAATCAGGTTCTCGCTTGCCATCCCACAATCCTTTGTGCATTCTTTTTAGGACTCTCCAATGAACATGAATGGTCCCGAAATACAGAATGGTAAATTTGTGTTCAGTGTACATATACCGTAAAAGACCTATTTCGACTCGTTCATTAACGTACTCTTCATGAGGATGAATTGAGCATGTTTGTGTGTTAAACTGTTTTAAATTGTGTGTAGCGAGTGTTAGTGTGTCTTTTCTAGACAGTTTAGTGTGTTCCCACTCCTCAAGTCATTATCACACCCTTCGGGTGCTTCAAATGCACTCGTTCTAATATTATTGTTTCCAAAGTAATAGCTTATTCACTGGGACCTACATGGCAATCTAAGGCTGATAATAAACATATTTTAAAATCATGTCATTATACATTAAACAAAGTAAAATTAATAACTGTTGATATAGTGAAGTTTTCTGTAAGGGGAGACCTTTGTATAGCATTTATGGAAAAACAGAAGGAGTCTCCTGTTTCAGCACTTTTTGTCTGAAGGTGTAAGATTCCACTTCCAAATGCATTTCCAGTTTCTTGGTACAAAGCTGCCTTTTCTTTGTAGCATTAACTTCAAGAGAAAATGAGTAAATGATTCGAGTTGATAACATACATAATCGCAAGAACTAATTTATTTCACGGATATTCCACAACATTAACTATAAAGGGCTAAAAAGTATGTTTCTTTAATGAATGGCTGTGGTATTAGAAGAACAAAACACTTAAAACACATGAAATGTTTGCTGTTATTACATCTCACCGGCCCATTGTTGATTGTTTTCCTATAACAGCATGCACTGAAGTTTTTCTTCCTTACGTAATTAGGGTTAAGTAAGAACCTTAGTCTTAGAGCTGAGAAGTAATACAAGTTACTACCTGACTATCTAAAATGCTTTAACACACAGTTTATCCTCATGAAAGGTGTGTTTATGAACGCATGAGTGGAATCAAGTTTATTACAGCAAGAGAGCTCAATACACTCTTCATACCTTGACAGCATGAACAGTGTGTTAATGACCTGATGCACTGGAAACACACTATAATGTGAAGTCCAGATGTGCACACCATGGCCCTTGTAAAATGAAGTCCACTAAAACTGTATAAAAACGGCTATAAAAATGGTGTGGAATGAAAGAGTTCCGTTGTTTTTCGCGCACCTGAGGACACAGCTGACTAACGCGCTCATACAGACTGAGACAGGTGAATACAAAACACAGTGTCTGACTCACATGGTCAGAGACGAGGAGGACAAAGCACGACTCATCCTACCATGCTCATCCTCCTCACATGCTCACCATACTACTGAATCATCAAACACCACCCACGATGAGCCGACGGTGCGATACTGTTATTATACTCAAATTGCTCTGGGCTTTACATGACATCAGCTTACATGTGGTGTGGTCCATTCTGAAGAGATGAAGTCCACACCGGGGATGTTGAAAGGGGAACACCCACAGCAGCCAGCTGCAGGGTCGCTCCAAACTGAAGTGTTGAAAAGCAATTATATCAAAGGGCCCTTCTGAAGGAGAGATTATTGGAGGGACGGTATGATGGACACTTTGTGGTGTTATTACTTTAAAAAAAACAACAACAAAAACTGGTGGTGTTGACTGTTAAATTGGACTTTGGTGTAGGTCGAGATCAAGTACAAATCATAATAAGTTCACATTTAGTCATAATAAATCTAGTCTATACTTCTGCGTCTTTGTATCTGTGACCATGTGTGGTGGTCCTCCGCATATGTTCGCGTAACATGAATGTGTGGGCTACTGGGCAGGGTCACACTGAATGTACAGAACAAGATAGTCTTGTGATTCACTGTAGTACAGAGAATGGAAAGAAGAAGTAAAGGACTGGATGTGATAAAGGGTTGTTTACACTGTGCTTAAGGATCTTATGTGGAAAATTTGCTCTAAAATACATGATATGGACAGATGTTTGTGACCTTTGTGAGATGTTTATTTAAGATTTTTTGGGAGAAGTCTCCAGTGTCAGCACTTTGTAACAGTAAGAGGTAAAGCTGTACCTTTAGGCTGGTGCAACTTCGGTGTTTTTATGAACGTAGATGGAGACGTGTATGTAGCAGTGTTTCAAAACCTGCATCTCCGGTTTCTCTGTACCAGACACTTTAGAACAGTCAGAGGTAAAGCTGTAACTTTAAGTTTTAAGGCACAGGTATGTCTTCAGGGCCGAGGACTTCGCAGCTTGTTGTTTCTCAGGGACATGAAATTTTTTCATCTTATTAAGACAGAGAAAAGAAGAGGCTAACAAAGGGAATAATTATATGTACAGCTGCTATAACGTGAGTGATAACAGAACTTGTTTTGCGCACATTTGACATTAAATGTAACTAAAAACTGATCGAAGGTTTAACGTGTCCTTTATTTAATACCAAAATAGTTGGCAAATTGCTGTGTTGTAAGAATGACGAAACACTGTAGGGGCATGAGTATGTAGAAAAATAATCAACTTCAGGTTGGTAACAGTATCTCTGCTTTGTGCCAAGCCATTGTGTCCCACCATGTTTAATTCCTTACTCATGAAACATTCCAGATGTTAGCTGATATATACAATAGATAGTACAGCTGAGCAACAATCAACCATTTAACTGAAAAACAACAAATTGTCCTAACAACATTACTTCTATATTGTCAAATTGTCAAAATGTTACACACAACAACAGACCAATGGACCAATGGACGTACTCACAGATAGTTACGGACAGGTTACGAAAAACAGCTCACTTGTCTTTTACAATTAGTAAAGTAAAAAAATATTTCAGACTTCAGCCAATATTTTTAGGCAAAGTTTAATATCAATATTTAAAAATCATTTCATTTTGGTGTAGACCTTACTCTGACCTTAATGAAAGATATCTTGGCTTTTTTATACACACACACACACACACACACACACACACACACACACACACACACACACACACACACACACACACACACACACACACACACACACACACACACACTGCTAGCAGCTGCTGTGCTGATTGGAATGAGAGATGGAGTTGTGTGTTCAGCCACACCTGCTGCTGTTTAGGCAAATGGATCCTGAGCTCCTGCGCTACACACAGGCACTGTTCAACCCTCACAGTGATCAGATGACAAACTATAGACAGACGGTGTGTGTGTGCGTGTGTGTGCGTGTGTGTGTGTCAGCCATAAGGGAACACAGTCTTGGATGTCAGGGGCACATTTGGAAGCGGCAGCATCCCAAATGGACCTTGTTTTTCTCAGCAAGCCATCTCAAGGCCATCAGAGCCAGAATGAAAACAGAAACATTCTCTCTCTCTCTCTCTCTTTGTTCCTCCCTCCTCCTTTCTGGCATCTTCAACACATAGATACGTGGACAGAAGAAAACAGTCAAGGTCCTCTAACTGCATTTTATTTTATCAGTTACCAAAATCTTGGGCAGTCATACTGCTCTAATGAGGCTCAAATCTAAAAGCGTGTTCTGATTGGCTGAAAGCAGAACGAATGATAAATGATAACAAGCTACACTATAGGCAATACCAGATGTTTGCCATTAAGAGACAACAACAGTTAACACCATGTGACTGTTGAATACTTGCGCCTGATTGGTCAGAAGGCATTAATTAATTTTGTATATTCTGAGTGTAGTTATATTAATACGCTCGTTCTAATACCTTAGCGTTTCTATAGTAACTCACAAAATCTGAGACTAATAATAACGGATGAAAAAAACATGTTGTCGTCATTTAACAAAGAAAAACGTTTTTCCGTTAGGAGACGTTTATTTAACAGTCATGGAAGGAGTCTCCAGTGTACCAATCAGAGTTAAAGCTGTAACTTTTTAGTTTCCCGCCATGAGAAAGACTTTCAGTATAGAGGGCTTTATTCCTTATATATCAGTCCAGTCCTCACACTGCATCCATGGCAACAATTATTTATATATATATATATATATATATATATATATATATATATATATATATATATATATATATATATAAAAAGATTTAGATCATTTAGCTTTATCACAATGAAACCACTTTAAGTATGTAGAAAATGCAAAGGTTTTTTTTGTAGGTGATAATTTTAGATAATAAGCTGATTTCAGTCAACGGCAATCAGGTTTGAACTTGTCTTTGAATAATAAAGAAAGAGAAAGACAGTAAGAGAGAGAGAGAAAGACAGTCTAGTATGGTAGAAGTAGAGAAATAAAAATTGAGAGAGACTTATGAAGAGACTTTCATGATAACAAGGACAGAGAAAGAAATAGATTGAGAGAGATGGTGATGAGAAGAAAGACAGACAGAGGGGCTGAGAGAGAGAGAGAGAGAGAGAAAGAGAGAGAGAGACTCATTATATAGTATTGAGATGTTTCATTTTTTTTACTCTTGCTGATGCAAGCGCAGTGAAACGGGACAGATTTGCTCACATAACCACAGATTCTGTCAGAAATTCTGTTTCAGAGCAATATTTCACACACATCTCTCTCTCCTGCTCTCTCTCTCTCTCTCTCTCTCTCTCTCTCTCACACACACACACACACACACACACACACACACACATCTCTTTCAATATGTCAATATGTTATATTAATTCCATATTCTATATTTTCAAATGTATTTATTTATCCTGGTCAGTTTTATTCTGGCTGTCAATCAATCTCCTTGGGGCGGGATCTGCTACTATCATTGGGCTGTCTACGAGTAAGACCACAGTAATTCCACTATGGTTGGTCTCAGCATATAGAGTGTGACTCATAGAACCAGAGTTAATCAGTCATGGAAGAACCATCCTTCAAATGTGGGCCTTCTCAGAGATGCCTAGCTAGTGAGTTGAGTTCAGCTCCTAGCTCTCAGGATAACACTATAAGCCAATATGCAGTAACGTCAGTTAGCTAATCTGGTGTAGCGTTGTTAAGTGCGTCTATTGTCTTAGTTTACTCTTTATTGTTTATTCCTGGTTGCAATGGTTTCCCTGGTAGGACCTAGATTATGCAATGGCCTTTTTTTTTTTAGGGCCACAGAGATGACATCCAATGGCATTGATTGGTTCAAAGGTATGCAGAGGGGCTAACATTGCTGGCAGAGAGAAGAAACAGAATATTACCATAAAAACAAATTTTTTTGTCAGATGTCTTTTTTTTATTTGCCATGCAATGGTAAAAAAAATCTCAATAGTCCCGCCTACTTGCTTTCTATTGGCTCGCAAGACAGAGTCTCATGAATTAACAGGTCAAAGTAATTACAAGTAATCGCTACAATAAGCAAATGCATGTCTTTCACGCCCCGCGTCCTTTCCCCTTTGGTGAAATCCCTTTATCTGCCAGTCAAATTATATTTGTGATTGGTCTGACCCAATTATATTTGTGATTGGTCTGACCCAATTATATTTGTGATTGGTCTGACCCAATTATATTTGCGATTGGTCTGACCCAGGGGTTGCGTTAACTGCAATTCTCCTGTCATTTAAAGCATTTTAAAAGCACTGGCGGAAAACTCTGAAGGCCATCTGTCATTTTGATGGATATAAAATAAGACATTCAATCTAGGCATGCACGGTATTCGTTTTCTATATGCCATAGACATCAAGGCCGTTCTGCAAAACTCTCTGCATGCATTCATTCAGCACCAGTGGTGGAACTTCGGTGTTTTTATGAACGTAGATGGAGACGCGTATGTAGCAGCGTTTCAAAACCTCAGCTGAGATAGTGAACAATTGCAGAAAATACAGCACGTAATTATTGCAGCGTCCTTAAATTCATATCGCCCATATCGCTGTCAAAAATGCTATGGCTGAACCCTAAATATTGGCACCTCTGGGAATGTTCTGCTTCAAGAAATCATATTTACTCCATTGCTCTCACACACAAACGTTACTGAGGTACTGTCAGTGTTTGCTTCTCTCTCTCGCTGTCTCTCTCTCTCTCTCTCACACACACACACACACACACACACACACAGAGATTGCATCATTTGAAATTTTGTCTCATGCCATAACCAGCATGTATGCTTAATCTCTTCACATGAGCACAGCCAGAGACTGTAGCACATACTAATTCACCTAAACCTGGCAGTGTGTGGGATTTGCTTAGCAGTGCGAGACGCACACTTTGCTTAATCACTTGTTTTCCACAGGTTTTGTGCTTGGCTTAAATGCTAAATCCCTTTAATAAAAGCCCTTTGTGCGTGCGTGTGCAACAACTCATGTCGAAGTAGTTTTATCAGCATGACCATATGGAGTTTCAGATTTGCCAAAGTACATAAATCAGCCTGTATCATCATCGATCACGCGTGTTGGATGTGTGTGGATAATACAGTAATCGTGTTCTCTGCTGTTTCCATTTATGCTCAAATTCAAAGGGTGTCTGGATAGCAGGTTGTGCATGCTAGTGTGTGAGTGTGTGTGCATGTGTGTGTAAGCAATACGTCTGCAGATTAACATGCACCTGCAAATTTATTCACCTAATGTGAGAGTGCGAGGTAGCTTAAAACATCACCTTCTCCTTGGCACAACGGTGTGCTTAATCTCACGCCAATACACTTTTATTCCATGCCAGTCACAACTAAAGCATATCTGATAACCTGCTATTAAGGACGGGCGCTGACATGCCTAACATAAGACCACAGGCTCACAGTCAACAACTACTGCAGCATTACTGAGGCAACCCCTGTGTATATATATATGTATATATAATAATATCAAGGCTCCATGTTGAAAATATGGTCTACTAGAAACTACTAGAAGGACGTTTCTAGATTTGAACAATTCCCCTTGGTAGAAACTATATAAAAAAAACATTGCATATAGTTCAGATCATCTGCCTCCACAGAGCCTTTCTTAAAAATATACTCCCCTTTTTTCAAATAAGTATAGAATCAAACATGACTCAACAACAAGGCAGTGTGATGTGTCCTGACATGAATCGGAGTTACCATCCGGAAGTTAAACAGCATTTCCAATAACAACATCCTGAAGTGTTTTATTATTTTTTAAAGATTTTTTTGTAAACGTTTTTAGTAATTCAAGTACGTCATATGTACATGACCTATTTATAGTTACTTTTAATTTTGTTGGACGTCTATCAAACAGGCTACATCCTGTTATCGCTTACGTTACAGCAGCTATAAATAGCTGTCCCTTCCTCAGCCTCTCTTGAATTTAATAAGACAAAATAGTGCAGCTTTACCTCTGACTGACACTGGAGACTCCTTCCATAAATGCTAAATAAACGCTAAACAAGATATATAATCTCCTTACAGAAAGCGTCACCATATAAACGATTACACACGTTTATGTGCAGCTTGTCATGAAACAAAGCACTGAAACTGGAGACTCCTTCCGTAAAAGCTTCACAATATGGCCGCAAGCTTCACAAAATGGTCATTATTAGGCTTGGATTATGTGGAACATTCACCATATACAGTAAGTCCCTGTGTAAGTTGTTACTATAGAAACAACCTATTAGAGCGAGCGCATTAATATAAACCTGTGACAAATTTATCACGTAACATACTTCTGTATCGTAGCAACTGTGAGGACTTGTTTACGTTTTCTCTCGTTTTAACAGTTAACCGGCGCTGAGAAACCTTAAAAGATCATGTGGTTTGTGACGGTGTACGCTGATACTGTTACAAAGAAAATGCATCAGACCATAACTTATTAACCTACCATACATTTGCAGTGCATCGTGGGTAATACACACGGCATTGCAGTCACCGAGAATAACATACTATGCAGTCAAGATCGTAATATTTAATACTTAAAAACATTTTAAATGAAAACAATAACCTTTTTTTCTGTGTGTGTGTGTGTGTGTGTGTGTGTGTCCGTACACACCCCAGTAATTTACCTGGTCATTAAGGGACTCATTTTAAATAACAGTATTTAGGCATTAGTCTTACACACAAAGCCATGTAGACATGAACAGAGGCGAGCGCACACACACAGAATGGATGGCGTCTGTCATCACAGATCCATTACAGGGTACAAGTGCATGATGGGATATGAGGGTTGTAATATCACCTATCACCTATCACACACACAAACACACACACACACACACACACACACACACACAAAGAACCAAAAAAATAAAAATAACAAAGGAATGAAAAGTAAATCAGTGGCCTGTCGTACTGAGAAGACAGAACCGTTTTTGAGAGAGAGTAAAACGCACAGGGAAAAAAAAAAAAAAGACGAAGACAGATAGGGAGAGAGAGATATTGAAGAAGAAGAAGAAGAAAACAGAGAGGGGGGAAAAAGAACAATAAAAGAAATAATAAGGAGGGATAGATAGAGGAAAATGACAGAATAGAGAGAAAGAGCTAAGAAAAAAGGATGGGTGGATGGAACTGAAATAAATGAGTAAGTAAATAAATAAATATATAAGTAAATACGTAAGAGAACAAATAAGTATGTAAATAAGTAAGTACTTATGCAAATAAATAAAAACGTAAGTAAATACGTTCAAAAGTAGATAAATAAACAAGCAATTAAATTAGTAAACAAATAGTAAGAAAAAGAAGTATGTAAGAAAGTAAAAAAAATTAATTAAAAAGTAAGTTAATAAGTAAGCAAGTAGGAATGTAGGTAAATATGTAAGCAAATAAAAAAGTATGTAAATAAGTAAGTACATATTTAAATACATTTTAAAAAGTAAGTAAACAAGTAACAGATTAAATAAGTAAGTATTTAAGTAAGTAAATAACTGAGTAAATAAGTAAGCGAGTTAATATGAAAGTAAGTAAATAATTAGGAGAGTACATAAGTAAGTAAATAAATAAATAATTAAGTAAGAGAGAAGTAAATAAGTGAGTGAGTGAGTGAGTAAGCGGCTGATTGGTCAGCTCATGTAACGCCCACTATGACATCATCAAATGGCAGTTTGAATTCAAATTCAAATCCCCAGTGCTCCTAAAGTTTTAGACATTCATCAAAAATATATTCAGTGCAAAGAAATCCACAGAGTCCCACACACCCACCCACCCACACACACACACACACCCACCCACACCCACACTCACACACACACACCCACCCACACACACACCCACCCACACCCACACTCACACACACCCACACAAATGATTTCTGACTGTATCTGACTGACTGTATCAAATAGACACATGCAGTATACTGTACACAGAAATACATAAAACACACACACACACACACACACACACACACACACACACATTTACATATTCATATACTCCCCCTCCCTCTCTAGGACCCATACACACACACACACACACACGGTGTGAAAAGAGACACTGCAATTATGTATTAAGTGTTTGAGCTGTGGGCTGCAGTTATCGTAAACACTAATTGCTGCAGGGGAACACACACACACACACACACACACACACACACACAGTTATAGAATTTATTATTGGACATGTTCAGGTGAGTGCTAATATGGTGAAAATAGTTTTCTGTGGCTGTATGTGCACCCCGACTAACATTAGTCTTCAGGAGCCTTGACTGATCCTGCAGATCCTGTAGCTTAGTGCGCACACACACACACACACACCCCCACACACCCACACACACACCCATATATTACAGTCCTGAGGCATCTGCTATGGAGACCACAGTGTGTCTGAGCCTCTTACCGTCTATTAGACTGATAACGAGGAGAAAGAAAGAGAGAGAGAAAGACAGAGAGAAAGAAACATAGCAGGGATAGAGGGATAGAAATCCAAATGAAACCCAATAAACCTGTAATGCATTTTTGGTTACGGCTAAAAGATAACCCTTCTTGTCAGGACACTTTGCTCCGAAATAAAAACAGACGTTAAACGGAACGTGTAAAGAGTTATGTGTAACAGGAAACGATTAGTGTTGTTTCTTTCAGCTGTAATTCATTTCATTTGACAGCATTGCTGACTCACGAGATCGAGGTGCGTAAAATAAAGTACGGCAGTTTGGCAAGTGAGAATGGGATTCTGGGCAGCAACATAAACACTGCTGTCGATAAATAAATAATTGCAAACATTAAGGTTGATGATTTTTTGCGATCTTCTTTGCATTATGCAGTACAAACACATAGCAGAACTACTACTAATGTCAGCTCCGCCTGGAATCTCAGACCTAACAGACGCACACACACACACACACGACATGACATGACGTATACTAAAATGGGACTACAGCAAGTTTTAATGCACACATAAAACAGATACACAAGATTTATTTAAAGTTATACACTGTTGTTTTTGGCATAAGCAACTTATAAAACACACACACATGCACACAGAAACTGCACTATGAATGCATGGTCACATACTTCTTTGACAACCACATTAATTACAGCCAACACACACACACACACACACACACACACACACACAGACAAAACTGCATGATATATGCAAGTCCATATGCCTGACAACCAAATAAATTACAGCTAAGGCATTTAATGCACACACACACACACACATACACACACACACATGTATTTTTAGGCCAGTTTGACCTCATTTCCTCTGCCATTCACAGTGTATAATCAACTCGTCGATTGAGCTGTGTGTGTGTGTGTGTGTGCTTCGAGAATCAGTGCTAATTTGAAAGCAGATGTAACAACCCAATCAATACGCACACACACACACACACACACACACACACACACACACACACACACACACACACACACACACACACACACACACACACACACACACACACACACACACACACACACACACACACACACACACTTACTTTAGACCAAAATTGAACACAACTAGGTTGAAGGCCTTTGTGCCTGTCAGTCCCAGTGAAGGAGGAGTGGCTTTTGTGCCTGTCAGTCCCAGTGAAGGAGGCGTGGCTTTTGTGCCTGTCAGTCCCAGTGAACAGGGCGTGGCCTCTTTGCCTGCTCTTTTTATTATTTAGGTACCCAACTATGTGATTACTGAGATGTGTGATAGTAAGCTTACCTGTAAAAAGCTTGGTGATGTTTTTGTTCTGGCGGCGGGCGGAGCAGATCAGGAGGAGCCATGGTGGGAGGAGTTCATGGTGGGAAGAGAGAAGCTCGCCGATGCTGCGTGGGTTCAAGGGACCAGAGCTCGACTCCGTCCCGCCCCCTTTCATTCCCTCGTCTATGGAGTCGACGAGCAAAAACATGGCCTGAGATGGAGGAGTGCAGCTCAAAAGCGGCAACAACACGCACCTGATAGAGAGAGAGAGAAGAAGAGAGAGAAGAAGAGAGATTGAGTCAGAAGCAGGAAGTTCCTAACATTCTCTGAATGTTAGCATAAATGTAAAAAAAATAGCTAACTACTTACATAACTAGCTATTTGTGAATTTGCCTCTGGGATTAAAGCTATCTATGTTTAGCTATTCCAACGATAACTTCACAGTGTATTTAAAAACTCGTTTTAGGGAACTCTTAGCTACATTGAGCATTTCACAGCAAGTTAACGCATGCTAGTAACTCATTTTGACTTAAGCAAAATTTAGTTTTCAATTCACTTCACGTGAGCATGACAGGTATTTGGGGAACACCAACACTAGAACGTGTTTCTCAGCCACTGAAAAAAATTTTCTGTATTAAAATACGCTCGAATCCTGAGAAAAACAGCAAAGTTCCGAGAGCTTTTGAGGACATCACTGGTGTATCCTTCCCAACGTTTGGTTTTCGGTTCCTATCTGTGTCCCTACTTCATCACCACACCGTCTCATTACACACAGAGATGTCTCTTCTGTCCCATAAAATTATATCAAAATGTAATGCAGCTGGTTTCACAGCACTGTGCCACAAAACTGGTCCCTTTCCTGTTGTTTTTGTTTGTGCTTGAGGACAGCTGCCCGTCCTAAAGGCAATTTGAGGAAATTTGAAGGTAATTTGAAGGTAATTTTCTATAACAGCTGTAGTTCCGGCTGTAGGGCAAATGACATGTTCTGTATTAATGCGCCCGTTCTGATGCGTTATCATTTCTATAACAACTTACACATGGACTTTTATGGTGGATGCGCCACATAAATGCACATAATCACTGTGATGGTGAGGTTCGCTGTAGGGAGACATGTAGGGAGGTGTGCTGTGTGACAGTCTGAGGCAAGGCTGTAACTTTGAGTTTTCTGACACAAGAACACATGCTGTTTTTGGAAAACGATTAACTTTGGGTAGTAACAGTAGCTCCATTTCATCACACCACCCATGTCTCATCCTGTTCTATTCTTTAAACATCCTATAATTCGGTTCACTGAGTGCTAAGGCAGACAAACCAGTAGCTCTGACTGAGGAACATGCTTTTTAACCTCTCTCTCTCTCACTCTCTCTCTCTCTCTTAATCTTCCGATCCTTGGACATATTGATGGGTGCGAGATGAGTGCTGACTCAGCAGTGCATGCGGGACAAGAAGTAATCAGTAACTCACTCTCCTTCCATCCTCAGAGGGACAGCTTGAGATGGATAAGCAGACCATCAGTTAATAAAGATGTTCAGGGCACATGTAGGTGCTCTGTCCTAGTTTTGCTGATTTACACACTTCCACAGTGTGTATATATGTGTGTGTGTGTGGCTTAAAATCTTTTTCGATTGTACCAGCCAATCAGAAGAGTTGAACGGGAAGAGACAAAAGCTATCTTGAGTTTATAGACTGTATAGAAATCTTCAGGTGTGCGTGTGCGTGTGTGTGTGTGTGTGTGTGCGCGCGATTAAAACATTTTGTAATTTGTAAACTTTCTGTAGTTTCTGTGACTACAGTCATGTAGTAAAAGTGATTAGGGACAAAACAGTATAGCTAATACCCGAAGTGCACAGCCTGTGTACGAAAAGAAAGATAAGATAAGAAAGATATGTTTGGCAAAAGAACAATACAGCTTATCACCCAAAGAACATCATATCCCACAGTGAAGCATGGTGATGGCAGCATCATGCTGCTGCTCTTCAGCTGGGACTGGGGCTCTAGTCAAGATAGAGGGAATCATGAACAGCTCCAAATACCAATCTATTTTGGCAAAAAACTTGCAGGCCTCTGTTAGACAGCTAAAGATGAAGAAAATTAAAAACTTTATAATTCTAGCATGATAACGAGCCAGATCTAAATCCTAAATGTTTCTATTTATTTTTCACTTCAATTTCGTTGGTTGCTAAATCACAGTAAATGCGGAAAAACAGGGTGTGTGTGTGTGTGTGCACTTTATATCCATTGTATATTGATTTTCCATGTTCTTCAACTCAGCCAAGTGTAAATCTTTTCATTCAGATTTTATGATTCATTTAGGATGGAAAAACAGATTGATGATGTCTTCATTTTGTATTTTCTTTTAGCCTCTGTCTCTTTCTCTCTTTCTTTTTCACTCTCTCTGCATGTCTATCAACCCCATCTATCTTTCATTCATAAATAAACAATGTAATAATCTGCAGAGAATTGTGTCTCTCTGGCAACCGGGAACTTTTTTTTCCGTCTTTCTATGTCTCTCTCTCTCTAACCTGTCAAATAAGCAGCAAGCCACTTTGAGAGGTTTATCGTGACCCCCTATACCCCCCTACACACACACACACACACACACACACACACACACACACACACACACATGCGCTGAGTCAACTCAACCCTGAGCGAGAGACAAACACAGAAATACAATGAGAGCTGGTATTGTCAGCATTGTCTTGTTTACATGTTTTTGTTTGCACATTTGCTGTTATTCTATCACCTTAGGGCTGCTACGGCAACGGTGCGAAGAAAATAGATGGTCACTGAGAACGAGAGAGAGATGAATGGAGGAACATAGTGACATAATAAGTGAGATGAGAATAGGAAAGAATGAAACAGAGTGGAAGACAGCACAAAAGAGAGGGATAGTTAGGGAAATAAGGGACAGAGAGAGAGAGAGAGTGAGAGAGAGAGATGGAGAAGGACGAGGCGAGACAAGTTAGGGAACTGAAGGTGGATGAGAGCGAGGAGGAAGAAAGAACGACAGAGCAAGACACATAGAGCTTCCTGCATCCATTCATCCCTCCTTATCCCCACAGCACATGCCTCTCTCTCTCTCTCTCTCTCTCTCAGTCTCTCCATTATCATTTCTCGTTTCAGCCTCTCCCTCGTTTTCCGTCACCACCAGCACTAAATGACAGACTGCAGTGTAACGGTGAGGCTGTTCTAATGCTTGCTTGCTCTTTCTCTCTCTCTCATTCCTCCTACTCAGTGGAAAAAGCTTCAAAGGCATCGATTACACTTGATTCCTTTCAACTACGTGGCACTCAGAAGCAAACACGACACACACACACACACACACACACACACACACACACACACACAGTTACTGGTTTATACACCTACCTAGGTCATCATACAAGAATATTACACAACAAATTCAGCACTGGTACTTGGTGACGATACGAGTCACTAGTCATTGTTTCCAGTGCTGAATTGGGTTAAACGTCATGCCAGGGTACCATGAATACCAAACCGAGACATTTAAGTGAGAAATAGTACACATCATCAATTTGTCAAAGGCAATCGTCATAGAAGTATCACAAGTCAGTTATAATCACTTTTCTATTGAATAGGCAGTCGTCAATAGTGCCTGATAACGTTCTCGTCGAGTACAATGGAAACCGCGGAAAGTTCTTTGTGGTCGGCTGCTTCGTCTCTTCGCATAAAACCAAATGTCAAGTAAAAGCTCAATCGGACCTCAAAGTTTTTCTACTGCGGCTTCTCCTGTTAGTGTTAATGGGCTTTTTTTATGTTAAGCGCAATCTGAAACATAAATGTCAACATTAGTGACATAGCACGCAAGTAAGCAAAATTAAACAAGTAAGCAAAACTGTCAATTTTTAGCTCTATCAAATAGGCAATAACAATATGAAACAGATTTTATTTATTGTTGGGACATTTTACAAGCTCGATAAATAACATCGTTTCAATTAAATGATAAGATTTTGTGTAGTAATATTTCACGTAAAAGATTAATCATTTAAAATCAAATTTATAGGATAAACTAGTGATTACATGAGGGATAAACCACAACGCGTGTTGTTATATGAAAATAATCAATGACACAGTGGCGTGGCCCCGAAGTTGATTATTTTCCAATAACAGCATGTCCCAAAGTGTTTTATTGCTCTCATACCACCATAGCAATTCGAAAATGGTTTTAAATTTTTATTTATTACAGAACATCATAGTTTTAATCCATTTATAGTTACGTTTAATGTTGTACAAATTCCGTGAAACAACTGTTCACTTACGTGAAAGCAGCTATAAACAGCCGTTTCCTCATCTCGTTTCATTTGTTAATAAGACAAAAAAGATGTAGCTTGTCATATTACCTAGAAACTGCAAAGTCTTCTGTCTGACCTTCCCGTGTCAGAAAATGCTCTGCTTTACCTCGTACTGTCGCAAAGTGCTGACACTGGAGACTCCTTCCACAAAACTTATATACACCATATCAACACATTTTTAATCTGTTTATGCAGCGTGTCCACTATACAAGGCCCCATGTACGTTGTTACTATAGAAACAATAACATAATACAACAAGCGCA
Source organism: Pangasius djambal (assembly GCA_022985145.1). NCBI lineage: Eukaryota > Metazoa > Chordata > Actinopteri > Siluriformes > Pangasiidae > Pangasius > Pangasius djambal. The sequence continues at coordinate 20,216,793 of CM040987.1, read as the reverse complement.
TTAATATAAACCTGTGATTT
>CM040987.1:20194273-20211773 GCA_022985145.1 Pangasius djambal | reverse complement strand
AATAAAGCGTAACATTAGCTATAACATCTATAACATGTAGCTACAGGTCATTTGAGTTTAGCATCTCTGTGTCCTGTCAGGCTTGAGTGGGTTGAGTTATGCAGAGAAGTATCTCATATGCTACATGTTAACTGTTAGTCTATAACTAACCACGCTAGCAAACGAACAGACTGAGATATAGCAAAGTTACATACCTTTTTTTAGCAACTCGCCTATGTGATCTTGTTAGCATGAATTCTAATTCAAACACTAGCCTTCCGGATACTGCTTGTGAACTGTGAGACGCTAGTTACATTTCCATCCACCTAACAGCTTACCCACACTGCCTGCATTATCTGATACTTTTCTGGCCACAAGCTTCAGCATCATTAAGGCTGCGATCTGTTGGATCGCCGCACTGCGGGCTGCCAGTTTCTGACTGAAAACAGATTTTTGAACACAATAAGAGTTTCGGAAGACTTGCCTGGAGTTTATTAATTACATCATTTTAGTCTTGTTGACTTCCTTACAATTTGAAGGCAACACCTACGTCACATGGCTGCTTGCCGCATAAGAACAGCACAACAGGGTATAACAGGTAGTTTTATAATTATTCATACTACTCATGCCATCCCATTCAGATCCCCATACCCCACCATCACACGATTGGTCACTTGCTGTACAAGAATAGGAAGGTGCCATATATGACGGTATAATGAGTCGTTGGCTACCTCGCTCACGTTTTTTCGAGTCTTCATCTTGTTGCTTCTTTTTAGACTATTTAACACAACATATGCTGAATAATCATAGCACGTGCATGTTATGTTACTCACCTTTTAAACACCTCGCTCGGGTTCCTCTCACACTCTCCAGGCTTCAGAGTGCTCTGGATGGCAGGGTCACGAATCTTCTCCTCATACTGCGGTACGAGTCCGCTTCTGCAGATCTGTGTCACCAGGCCTCGTATGAACCCGCTCACACACACCGTGTCAGAATCGTCGGCGCGGCAGAAATGAAATGCTAAGCAGAATTGGCTTAAACCGCGATGATTGCCATGCTGCGAGCTCGGCCACAACAGCTCCGTGCAAAGTGCTGTTTTGCCGCTTCCTGGTCCTCCAACCAGCAAAACGCCCCATGATCCTGATTTCCCTGCACCTGATGAAGCGCCACCCCCTGAGATGGGCGGACCTTCCCTTCCTGGGCCACAGGAAGTGCCAGTTTTCTCCTGGAGGCAGTGCTGGATCTTGTGGAAAACCCACTCTCGGCAGTAGAAGCGCTTTCCCTGAAGTAAACTCGTCTGAGCCATGGTAACAGATTTATGGCTAGCTACGCACACACCAACCCATTGCGCCACACATGCGCACTTCGAGGACGCATCGGGTTATTCAGTGATGGTGCTTCTTTAAAAAAAAAAAGACAAAATCACATCAAAGGAATAGAAATGGCTCAAAACATGGCAGGTTGTTGCAGATTCAGCCTACGATGCAGATTTCCCAAATTTCCCATTTGTGTAGCATGTTGAAAAAAATGTTCACATTTATCATGTCGTTATTATTGTGTTATTGTAGGTATTGTTTATTATCCAGATCCTGAAGGGTTCATAGTGTCCATCCCATGAGTCATTTCATTGTTGCCTTTCTCTGTGGAAAAAGAAATCAGAAAGCTTTAGCATAGACACAGAAATTGATTCAGAATGTAACAAAAGTAGCCTAAATAAGCTTTCCGTTTAAGCAAGTGATGACATTAGCCTACATCTTAATCCATACATTCATCATATATTATCCCTTCTAGAATTGTGTACACGAGACGTTTGTTTACTCACAACCCTTGCTAACTTCTATGCTTTTCTAACTGCTAGCTAACATGTAACATGCATGACCTATATTGGCTAGTTATATGTAATAAATGCATAATTCTCATGCCACACAAGTGGCCCCATGCAACATAGCTCATTATAATAATTATATCAACTCATTAGCACTTATTATCAACCAACACTGTAGCTAAATGTAATGCCAAAAAGGTTTACATAATGGAAAACAAAGTGGCACGCTAGATAGTTAGCTACCTAGCTTGTGTAGTGGTGTTTAAACGTTTGTTTTCCCTCTAAAAACTGGCTCACACAAACCTATATACACAAAAATTCAGTATTCTAAAGGTTTATACTCCAGTATGATACTCTGATACACTTATTTGATGCGCTAACATTACAACACATCAATTCTATGAACACTCTGATTCACCAACTGGATCTTATATTGGATCAATTCTACATACACTATAATAATACCATAGATATTTTGATACAAAAATACCCTGATGTACACCAATATTACAAGTACTCTGGTACACTGAGTACATCACTGATACAATGATACTCTGATATATAGGATTGATATGACTATATTACGATACATGAAAACTACAGAAAACTACACCGCTACATTAACACATTAACACTTGGTGTATCCTGATACATTGGATCAATACGTCAATACTACACCACAATAATACTACAAATACTTGATACAATGATACTTCGATATACACTGATACTACAAGTACTACTTTATACTGATACATTGATGCACCAATATTTTGATACAGTAATACACACACAATGATACACTGACACATGGATACCACTGATACACTGATGGTTTGATACACTAATACTACAACGCACTGATACTATGGACACTGAAATCAATACTACTAGTATACAGAAACTAACTAAGACACTAACATTATTGATACTTTCATATACACCAGTACTACAGGTACTCTGATACCATGATATTTTCATACAATAAGACAATATCATGACACATGGATACTACAGATACTCCGCTATATTAACTCAGTAATACAATGATACTCACTTGATTCACTAATACTACAACACTACAACAAATACTACAATGAAACTACAGATAGTTCAATACAATAACACTCTGATCCCAGATCAATACGTCAACACTACACCACACTAATACTACAGATACTTCAACACAATGATACACTGATACTGGATCAATATGTCAATACTACACCACACTAATACTACAGATACTTCAACACAATGATACTCTGATACTGGATCAAAACATCAACACTACATCACACTAATACTACAGATACTTCAACACAATGATACTCTGATACTGGATCAATACGTCAGTACTACGCCACACTAATACTACAGATACTTCAACACAATGATACTCTGATACTGGATCAAAACATCAACACTACATCACACTAATACTACAGATACTTCAACACAATGATACTCTGACACTGGATCAAAACATCAACACTACATCACACTAATACTACAGATACTTCAACACAATGATACTCTGATACTGGATCAAAACATCAACACTACATCACACTAATACTACAGATACTTCAACACAATGATACTCTGATACTGGATCAATACAGCAGTACTACGCCACACTAATACTACAGATACTTCAACACAATGATACACTGATACTGGATCAATACAGCAGTACTACGCCACACTAATACTACAGATACTTCAACACAACGATACTCTGATACTGGATCAATACGTAAATACTAAACCATACTAACACTACAGCTACTTCAACACAATGATACTCTGATACCAGATCAATACGTCAATCATACGCTACAATAATACTACAGATACTTTGATATACACCGATGCTACAAATACTCTGATACACCGATACTTTGATACAGTGATAAACCAGACCAAGACACCAGTACAATGCCAAATATTGACAATTCGCCCTGCTGAGAAAAATAACAGAAACCCTTGTAAAATTTATAATAGTTTTAATGGTTATAATGGGAATTGTATTGGTTTTAATGGAAACTGTAATGGTCCCTGTGGGTCTCTACTGGTAATTTGTTGGACTGTTATGTCTAATGGATACCATTAAGGACCAATTATTGAATAGTAATGGTTTTAATGGTAAGGTGATGGTTTCTAATGGTATTTGTAGTGTAAACCATTAAAACTTCTGTGATGGTTTCTATTGTTTTTTTTTTTTATCGCGATACTACAAGAGAAACGATACGCTGATAATCGGAAACACTCGTGACTTTATGTAATGTGCAATCACACGTGTAATGAATGTGTAATAACCTAAGTATCGTTCAAAGTCTGGTTGATTTCCTATCGATCCCACATGTCGATATACTTCGATAATCGCGGCGCCTTCTCATCATCAAAATCCATTCCTATATCGAGAGATCGGAGTTAACATCTATGAAGTCGGATACTGCTTGCAGTGCTGCATGTCTCATTGTTTGTTACGATAAAAATCGCATAACACTGGAGTCTAACTTCAGGCTAATTTGCACCGAGCATTTTTCCCATCTTTTTTTATGCTCTTGCTGCAAATTCTTTCTTTCTCAGCTCAAATAACCGACGCTTTTTTCTTCTTCTTCTTCTTCTTCTCTCACCTCTCACTCACTCCTGTGCTTCTCCTTAAAATCCACAACAAATTTAAAAATCCGATCCCGGAAAAGATATCCGTCGTTATTTGTTAGTGCAAAAAAAATTAAAATAAAATAGCGACTCTTATTTTTTCATATCTCGCTGTTCGCCCCCGCTCGGTTTAGTTGCTCCGCTCTTTTCTTCCAGCGGGACACCGGAGCGCTCGCGCATACAAAACAGACACCGAGGTGGGCTGGCTGCGGTGTTGCCAGATCCTTGGTTTTAGTGCGGATTTAACCTACTTTTGAACCTGGACTCATCATGAGCACGAGTTCTGTGAGTTACTGTATAAAGGTATTATATTGTGTGTCAGTGATTTGGTCTACTCATGCACACAACTATTCTTTATGACAATACAGTGTCATTAAATCTATGCGTCAATAGTAGTATGCACAATGTATGTATTCTATACATTTTGTAATTATTTGGCATGATGGTGATTTTTTAAAGTAGTGGTAAGATTTGTGTACATTCTTCTGGATAAAGGTGTCTACCATTTAATTTAAATTTACGAATCTAAATTTTAAAATCAAAAAATTATTTGGACTGCCTTAAAATGGAACTAGCATGAATATCTGGCAACCCTGAGTACTACGTCACTGGTGTAGCCGGAAGTAAACTCCCAAATCGGAAAATGAACAAGCTTGCTTGAGTTCAAATTTGATTCACGAACCAGAAAGTTCCTTGATGAGCAAAAAAATGGCTTACGCCAAATGTATCGGTGTATATATATGCTTTTCCTATATATATTTTTTCGTACTCTACTTTCAGAACTACAAATCAGACAAATCATGGACAAATCAGATACTGTCGCCACATCCGGGTATTACGGCCAGATTACCCCACTAATAACTAACCAGATATACATATGTAGTTATCTAATCGCAGAAAACTTTTTTATTTCATCTCTTTAATGCAAAAACATGTCTTTAATGCAAAAACAGCTCTGGAACGCCGTGACTGATAAAGACGAGCAACTTGTTAGTTAAACAACATTTAACGCACAATAAGGTCGCTAGGCTGGAGAGTGGGATTATGGGACGTGTAGTTTGTAGACCGCTACTGCTCTATGCTATATTCAAAAGAAAAAAAAATGTAGTGTAAAATATCCTTCGAGAAGCCTCAGAAAGACAACATACTTTGTAAGTTATAGATATGATTATAATACTTTTAAAGTGAGCTGAGCTGACTGAGGTGAATGGGGGATTTCCGGCATGAAGCAAGGGATGCTGGGATTTGGTGTTTTTCAAAATATTGCAAGGGAATTGTTGAATTAATTATCCAAATCTTAAATAGTTTCCAATATTGGACATGCATTATGGTGCACTATGCAGGTGTTAAAGGCCAATTACATTCCCAAACACTTCTACAGTGAGTAGAATATGATTTAGTATTCAGTCATACATACAATGATCAGCCATAACACTGAAACCACTGGCAGGTGAAGTGAATAATACTGATTATCTTGTTACAATGGCACCTGTCAAGGAATGGGATATATTAGGCAGCAAGTGAACAGTCAGTTCTCAAAGTTGATGTGTTGGAAGCATGAAAATTGGGCAAGCGTAAGGATCTGAGCGACTTTGACAAGGGCCAAATTGTGATGGCTAGATGACTGGGTCAGGGCATCTCCAAAATGGCAGATCTTGTGGGGTGTTCCCAGTATGCAGTGGTTAGTAACTGTCAAAAAGTGGTCCAAGGAAAGACAACCGGTGAACCAGCAACAGGGTCATGAGCTCCCAAGGCTCATTGGTGTCATTCGTGTGGGGAGCGAAGGCTAGCCCGTCTGGTCTGATCCCACAGAAGAGCTACTGTAGCACAAATTGCTGAAAAAGTTAATGCTGACTATGATAGAAAGGTGTCAGAACACACAGTGCATCACAGCTTGCTGTATATGGGGCTGTGTTGCCACAGACTGGTCAGAGTGCTAATGCTGACCCCTGTCCACCGCCAAAAGCACCTACAATGGGAACGTGAGCATCAGAACTGGATCACGGAGCAATAGAAGAAGGTGGCTTGGTCTGATGAATCACGTTTTCTTTCACATTTTGTGGATGGCCGGGTGCGTGTGCGTCTCGTACCTGGGGAAGTGATGGTACTCTGGAGGTAGAAAATTGTAATAATATAATATAATAATATAAATCAGCAATCAGCTGGCAAAAACTGATTGTGATATTTACTGTTTGTAATCACTCAATTCACTTGTAGTCTTGAAAAATCAACCCTGAATGACTTACATATTAATACGAATCTTTATTTACCTTTTGTCCAAGGTTTATTCTATAATGAAATTCCGAGTTGACGTTTTTAGTTTAAACATCGACACATTGGACTTTTACGTTGGTTAATGGTTCCCTATATTACCCGCAATGCTGTTCAACTAACTGCGGATAGTGGCAGCAGTGGGATTTCTCTCTCACCTCATGTGTACCTAAAGAAAAAGAAAGCTATGCGGCAGCGCTTTAGTCTTTTAGTCTGTACAGCTCTCTCGCCTCCCCTTGCCATCTTGTAGATTGCAATTGTATTCTGGAACTTTGACTCCAACGTTTTGCAGTCTTTACTACTTCTACGCTGGATTTCTCACTGATATGATGATGAACGTCGCTGAAGAACGGTGAGTGAGAAACAAATTTATTGCTCTTTGGGGATTTTATTCAGAAACTAACAACAAAAGCTGACTTATCATTCATTTTTGAGATCAGTGAATTTTTTTTCTCCTATTAAACACCAGTGTGACTGCATTAGCTATAACATCTCACAGTGCATCTCAGTCAGCTCCCTAGTTCAGTAGTCAGGGCACTGATTAGGTAGTCGGCCATTTTAAGGGCTGTCTCAATCGCAACATCCTTCCAGTGTACTGGAACTTTCGCTCTCTAAAAATCCCACAATGCAAAAACCAGGAAGCATCGATGCTCACTATGTTCCCTTACTGGAAATGACGTCATATTTTCTGAAGCCGCCCAGCTCAAAAAATGGTGGCTGAACTCTCAGTCAGCTTCGTCTACAAACATAAGTAGCTTGTTATCATTGTTGTAGCTCTCAAATGACTACTTATGTTAGCCATTTTTAAGTGTATTTGATGTTCTGTATGCAGTTTGTTTGAGTCTAATAACTTTTAACTACCTAGCCTACGATCCTGCTTGAAAATGACAGAAATGCGTGTGATTAAAATAACAAATTTATATGACATATAATGTCAGAAAGATATCGGTCCTGCCTGTTGTTGATAAATGCCAGTAATGATGTTTTACGATGCGAGTATGTAGTCATGTTGCCCAAAATCGTGTACGCAATATATTGATTCACAACCTAGGGAGCTAGGGAGCTGATTGAGACGCACCCAACAATAGACAGTACAGCACCGACCAACAAATTAGCCCCTGAATCACTAAACACATCACAAATATTTCAATATAAACTTATTTGCAATGTATTTAAAATACGCTCTCTGCACATTGGATTTGGTGTTCTCTCAGTTCCATTTTTTCTACAAGGATATCACCAATTCCATAACATTAATTAATTACACCTCCTATTCATCATTAATGGGTTTTGTTTGATAGCCTAAAATGTGAACGTAATTATATTTGAACAATTGTCCAGGACAAAAATCTACCTCTTTTGCCGAAAATTCTCCTTTGAGCTTGAACTTATCTGCTTTGTCATTTGCTCACTTTGCCCGTTTTCAGCTGGCTCTCTCCCTCTCTTCTCTTTTTTTTTTTTAACAGTGCTGTAAAACACCCACACAACAATTTAGACATCAAACTAAATGCCTGCCATGATTTGCACGTACCAATTCAGTTTCTGCAACGCAATGGCCATTTTAAGCTCCCCATCCTTTAACCAAACTGGAAACCCACTTGGCTGTTTCCCAGGCTATCTGACCCAATCAAGGGAATTTGGATAATTACTGCAATTTTCCCTTGTCTTTGTGGCCAGAGGAGAAGAGTTGCCAAATTTGAACACTAAAGTAGATCTCAAAGGGGGTGAAGGTTTCAATCCTACTGTGCTAATCAGCTGCCTCTGAGAGAATGGAAAACCTCCTGTGGGGTCTACTTGGCACCTACACGCCAACGTGTCTCATTATAACTTAGAGACCTGTGATTTCTCTTCCATTTCAGTCAGTGAGGGGGAGATCCTGAGTGCTGTGATTATGTAAAATATCAGCTTGCTACATTTGGGGCTCATTCTGCATGCTAAGCTCTTCACGTCCCAGCTCTGAAGATTTCTGCTTAGTCATGGTTAAGCACTTAGGATACAGCAATATCGTAAATGATTTTGTGAAATCAAATGTCAATCAGCCAAGACACATTTGGTGTCTAAAGGTTTCTTCTTTCATTTTGCACTGAATCTATGATGCCAATGTAGATAATGTAATGAAAGCTTATAGCCACCAGTCAAAAATGGTTACATGACATGATATATGGTTAGTTAGGCATGCAGTTCACATTAATTTGAATAAAAACCTATATAAGCTGTCCTTGAGGCTGGTTTATACTTCTGCATGGGCAAGTATTTGTGGTTTGGGTGTTTATGGCTGACCTGACAGTAGTTTTGGTTGCAAGCCATATCACAGGTTTATATTAATGTGCTTATTCTAATACATCATTGTTTCTATTCTACTGCGACAATCACTAATGACTAAGTACAAGGCAATAATTATAAAATCAATTACTATTGATTATAATTCATTAGAAACAAATTATCATTGAAAAAGGACAGACTACGCTAGCCAATCTTGGGCATCTGTGAGCTCATGTATGTGGAAGGGGGCGGATAGAGCTTTCCTCTGAGTGTGTTACACCGCCCCATGATGCAGCAGGAGCAGCAGTTCAAAAAGTTGCAGTTGGCTGGCTTCACATGATAGTCTTCACCCTCCCAGTTTGGTAGCCATCATATAATCTGGAGACCTAAGTGGTGGGTGGGAATTGGGCAAGACTAAATCAGAGAGAAGATCGTGGAAAAATCCAAAAAGAAAGAAAGAAAGAAAGAAAAGAAAAAGGACAGAGTGGTAAATGGGCAAATGAGGTTTGCCCATAGCTTTTATACTTAAAATAGTCCTGCTCTGTCTTCATAATTCGTGATTTAATGGTAGGCCTACTCCAGATTCTGAACAAAGTTGGTCATATATCGATCAGAGGCTACTAAAGCAAATTGTATCGTAGTAGATTCAGTGGTGTTGTCAATTATCAAATCGTTGCCTTAAGAATCAATATCGTATCCTGTGGAACCTGGTTTACATCCTTAGTTTCTATAGAAAAAGGATTTTTATGCCAGATGCTCCACATAATTTAAGCATAATAATAAACTGATTTTAAAGCTGTGTTATTTAACCAAGAATAACATATGATATTGTTGATAGAGTGAAGCTTCCTGGAGGGAGACATTTATTTATTCATTTATGGAAGGAGCCTTCAATGTCAGCGCTTTGTAACGGTTGGTAGGTTTTCTGCCAAGAGAGAGAAACAAAAGGGGCTGGCAAATATAAGCGATTGTTTATAGCTAAAATAAGTGAAAAGTGTTTTGTGTACTTTCCACAACATTACATGTAATTATAAACACATAAAAAGCCATTCTTTCATATATAGTATATACAGTTCATATATAGCATATTCATATATATATATATATGTGTGTGTGTGTGTGTGTGTGTGTGTATACTGTTCAGCTATAGCATTAAAACCACTGACAGGTGAAGTGAATAACATTGATTACCTTGTAGTTGATTATCTACAGTGGCACCTGTCAAGCATTGGGATATATTAGGCAGCAAGTGAACAGTCAGTTCTCGAAGTCGATGCGTTGGAAGCAGGAAAAATGGGCAAGCATAGGGATCTGAGCGACTCTGACAACTGGTGTATTTGGATGTTTTCATAAAATGACTGACATTACCATGAGAGTACTAACAAAATGTAAATTGTAGTGTTTGAGCATCAGTTGTTTCTGCTTTTGTCCTCACTAGGCATTTCCACTTTATCCCCATGAAAGTTTATTCTTTATTGGTGATCCATGTTGTAATATGTTTATTATCCAGATGACAGCTTGCATGAAAGTAGGTCTGTGTGTTTTATTAGCAAACAGATGGTGACCCAGTTTAGGCTGGGGATATGTATTATTAGATAATAGATGATTGCTGCTGCCTTTTTGTTCAGCTTTTCCCTCCTGGGTTTGGGGTCGAACACTATACTCTAGTGATCTTCAGAATAATAGAATAATCAAAACGCTGAACATTTTCATGGGGATGGTACACTTAAGACTGCACCTTATTTAGGAAATGAGAAATCATAAAAAAATACATAACTACAGACACACCTACTATATTTGGTAGCTATTATCTTTGCAATGTCTGTTATTGATTTTAAGAAGGAAATATCAATGACTGCTGGAATAACACTGCAGTTTGCCGTAAATACATAATCGGCTGTTTGTAATCCTTACTACTGATTGTTTGATGTTGATGTTGTAGTAATTGTTGAACCAGAGCCAGTCAGTGGGTCTGTAGGGCACTGGGCATGATTTTGAGAATGGGTTCCTCCAACATAAATTTAATTCAACATAATTTATTTGTGCAAACATAATAGTTAATTTAGTTATTTCCTTTTTTAAATGTATTTTAATTTAACTTTTTTAAATCTCATTTTCCCCCAATATTGGTCATTTGTCAATTCCCACCACCCTAGCTCTAACACTAACTGTCACATGACATGTATCTTCTGAAACTGCTGCTTATGCAAAGTCACAGGGTAACAGCTCAACACACTCAGAGGAAAGCACAAATTGCCCCCTTCCCCATGCAAGAGCTCAAAGATGCCCAGGATTGGCTAATGCCTTTCTGATTGACAGGGGAGAGAATAATGCCATCCCTCCCACCTAGAGTGCACAGGCTTGTACACTTGGACTCCAGCTCAAGGACGGCTGTGGCATTGTCAAAATCTCTCAATGCTTTTCTGTTGCACCACTCAGGAGCCCAGTCATTTATTTTTAATCATTTTGTTAGACAGCTCACTGGCTGACATTACATTATCCTAACATGTAAGATTTCAGGCCTGAAACATGACAAAAATGATATGAACAGAGTAATAAAAGCAGTAGATACTATTAGGAGTTGACACATTAAGGTAAAATATGCATACCCAGAAATCTGTACATATGAGAAGTCTTATGTAAAAAGTTGAACGTACTATACTTTAAAAAATTCAGTTAGCTTAAGCTACATAGCAAAAATATGAGTGATGTTACATTTTCTGATAGTCCTTTATTTCCAATCAACAGGCCAGACTCTGCTACAAACCTCAATGGATAAAAATTAAACATGGAAAAAAAAAAGTAACACTACTCGCCCAACTAATAAGATACTTGATTTTAAAAATAAAGATGTTGTTTCTTTGCTACTGAAAAGATAGTAGCAAAGTATAGTTAGTTATACTAGCTCACTAATAGCTTTGCTAGTGACACTAACTGCTTGAGAATTCTAGCTAGGTGAAACGCAAATTTTTGTAATGAAATTCTGAGACGACTTTTTTAGTGTGAACCTCTTTCATCTACATGTTGGCTTCAGCTTCTAAAGCGTCATCTTGCATACTAATACTGTCATCAAATCCCTCGTGCTCCACATCTTGTAGGTCACTAGCTAGCCGAGCTGAGTCTCTGCAGTAACTCAGTGCAACTGCATCGTATAGCTTCACTGCATTCTGGGCTTCTGAGTCCAATGTTTGCTGTCTCCAACTATTTCTATGTCAGATTTCTCATTAATATGACATTGAACATCGCTGGAAAATGGTGAGTGAGAAAAGACGCTCTTGCTCTTTTGTTTTTTTAATGCTAACAGCGAAACCTGACCGTTATCACTTATGTTTGAGATGGTTGAAACTTCATCTCCTATTAAACACCATTGTAACTGTGCTACCAATGTTCTTCTGTGACGTCTGTTAGCATACAACTGCTAACAATGTGCACAGTCAGTGAGAAAGAATGCATGATTTTGGCTACAAGAATCAGTCATTGATATTTTGAGATGTGGGAATTATAAGGTTCTATCTAACTGGTATAAAAATGTATACAAGAGAAGTTCTACACCAGCATATTGCTTAAAACACATTTTGAATAGTTGGAAAGTTGTATCTGCTTTAACTTTATCGACGGTCGAAACTTTATGGTTTAATATCTAAAAATCAGGAATTTTCAAGAATTTTCGAATTTTAAAAAAGCTTAAAACTTCTCAATCAGGTTGTACATGAGTGTTGTTAGAAAAAATCATGCTTAGCATGTTACCTAGCTAATTGCTGTTAAAAGAATCATTAGCTGTGTTAACTAGCCAATATTCCCTGCAAACATTACCTAGCTAGATTGGACTAAGATTAGTTAATCTCAACTGTGTGATCCTTTATTTAATTGAATTAAATAACATCAATCTTGTCAAATCTAGTCAAAATGCTAAAACACATTTCTAGTCAATGGTGACTAGCCTGCTAGTTTTTGTAACTGGTTAAATGAGAGATGTGGGTCTGTGTTTGGTAGGAACAGACTGGTACTGTTTTGAAAGTTATTTTCTGCAGATATAATAAATTCTGAGCAGACAATTGGGAAAATAAATCATGAAATCCTTCATTGCTGAGGTGTCCTTGAAAATGGCAGAACGGCATTGTGAAGGCAAAATGCCACAAAGGGTAAGGATGAATAGTGCCTTCACTCAGACATCAAACTAAATGTCCCTTCACTGGGAATGGGAATATGAAAGCATTTTCACAGTGATGTTGCACAATTATGGCACTTCTTTATGTGGGTTTATGAGTATTTTATCACAACAGTAGCAAGGGGTGAGCAAAATACAAAATAAAAACTCACGGCAGTGTTCAGACTGTCTCTGTCTGTCTGCAGACAGGAGAAGAATAAGAGAATGGAAAATGTGGCACTTCAGTCACCCAGATGAAAGAAACGGTGGCGGGGGAAGGGCACATACACACAAACACACACACACACAAACAGTCTGTGTGGGTGTGTCCAAGTGTGACCTTAATACTGCAGTGTAAACACACACATACACAAACACACATGCTTTCAATTCACATAACTAACCCTGAGGTCAGTGTTACATTGTGTGTGTGCTAGGAAGAAGCATGTTAGGACAAATCTAAAGAAAAGCAGAAAAATGTATGTTTTTACCAGTATTGAGTGTGCTTTGGACAAACTCGATTGTAATTTAATATGCAAATTTATAGTTCTATAGTTTTATAGTTGTAACATTATGTTAAAGTATACCAATAAACTGTAGATGAGAGTGAATCTGTTTAATTTATCAATGATGACATTATCATCAGAATGTGCTAACTGTCCACTTCGCTAGTTAGCTCACTAGCAAGTAGTATAGCTAAAGTTAGCAAGTGACATGGCTGCTAAACTTAACATGATTTAAATGATTTGTAATAATGCATAATTAGTATTTCAAATACAAAAGCAAATGCAGAATAATGCTAGTTACATGTGCAGTTGTGGTCCTGTGAGCCCCAGATAACTGACAGGGATAGAGAGAATCCCCTAGATACCGTTTAGTGCATGCGTGCATGCATGCCAAACCTGAAGTGAAAAATGACACTGTATTTGAAATAAATACCGCTGTCATAAAACCCTATTTCCCTGGAAACTTCTTGTGAAGTTTTCTTCTGTGAGAAGTGAGAAGAAACCTTGGGGGTTGTAATGGGTTCATAGAACCACAGTTACTTCTGTGACTAGCATCGCATTTCACCCTTCCTAACTGCTTGGGGCAGTGAAAATCACCTGCATGCCACAATATTATGAGGAACCAACAAACTTTAGGACTACCTGGAAAGGTGTTCAGAGATGGCCGCTGCACTCATGTTCATGTAGTGTATGGTTGACATCCAGATAGCAGCATCTCAGACTTCTTGGAGCAGAAGGTCTCTAAGTAATGCCCAGGAGCAGATCCTCGTAGAGTGGCATTTCACAGTAGGCGCTGGACCACCTATAGTCCAGTCTCCAGTCTCTGTTTATACAAGGGAACTCCCCTCCCCAGTCTTTCCTCTGAGGAAGATGAACAGATGGTTTGAGGATCCGATGATGGCTGTTCAGTCTAAATAGTACAGTAGGGTACATACCGGACACAACAAGTAACACTCTGCAGGTTCTCCCTCAGTATGATTTAGGTCATTGGAGAGTCAGTTGGCCATGCACAGTGAGCTGATCGCCAGAGCATGCAGCTCTCCTACTCTTTTTTGCTAAAGTGATTTTAGCGGCACATATTTCAGTTTGGCATCTTGCCTGTGGTCATAAGTAGGGGCCTTAAGGGACCCTATCAGAAGAGAATAATCTCACACCAAGATTCTGGGGAATCGGGGGTGAATGGAGGCACCTCTCCCCTTTCCAAAAGTTGTAATAGGTTTATGAGCCCCTGAAAAATGCCATCTATGGGTTTGTGATGCGCCACCACATAACACTGTCTGGCAGTCCCTGAAGAAATATTAGGATTTTGGGAAATGTGCAGAGCAACAGATCCAGTCGAAGGCATGCACACCATTTTCAGAACAGCTTCCACCAAAGAGCATACAAGGCCTGGGTACTAGGCACTCTTGCATTGAGGAGTGGTTGCTGGACTGCCAGGTTGCAGTCCTCAGTTTGTGAATGGTTCCCAGGGGCCAAACCCACAAGCACAGGTGACCTGGCTGGGGGTACTAAATCTCTCTGTCCATCTGGAATAGCAAATCTGCTTGGAGAGAAAGCTCTAAGGGGGTTCCGACCCCAATGAAAGCAGCAGTGGAAACCAAAGCTTTACCACCCATCTTGGGGCCATGAATAGTGGTAGAGCAGGAAGTTGTACAGTGAACGATGAGGCCCGGTGCATCCTATGGGGCTGTCAATCTCTACCATCCTATCCGGGCTATCTATTTCTACCAGGGAGAGCCACAATCAGCAATAAGTTGATTGGCACTGGTGAAGATGTCTACCTGCACCTTTTCCAGATCGTGTTACAACTTGTGGGTGCAGATGCCACTCTCCTGGGCATACACTGCACCAGTGTACCATCCCAGTACCTGAGTTGCACCGAGTGAGGCTAACCGTGGCTGGGCTCACCTAACGGGCTTCCGCGCAAGGCAGAGAAAGCCGTTCCACCTTGTGCCAATATGATGATCGATATATATGGCTGTCACAACATTGTCTGCCAGTACATGGTAATGTCACAGCACCAGTAAGAAGAACCTGAGGGGCAGATAGCGGACCGCTTGATAAGATGTACATGTGGTCCAATGTGTATAAGGCAAAAAAAGAGTGGGAAGAAGACTGTATGTCAGCGGTATTTGTTGCAGATACTGGGCTATGCAGCACTTCATGATTTTGTTGGAAGGTCTGTATGTGCACGTGCACAAGAAGGTAGGCTATCCAGGTGAATCTCTTTCTGTCTCTTTTTCCTCCTCTGTCTCTACCAATTCCTGTATTTCTATGTCTTTCTAGTTCTCCTTCCTCTCTACCTATTTCTCTTTCTTTCTTTCAGTCTGTCTATTTCTCAGTCTCTCTTGGTCTTCTCCAATCTCTCCCTTATCTTTGTCTCTTTCTCATCTCTCTCTGTCTCTCTTTATCTTCCATCCTCTGTCTTTCTTTCAATATCTCTATCTTTCTGTCATTTTCCATTTCTAACTGTTGATTCTGTCACTTTTCTCTACTGCTCAGGCAAGTTCCCATAGCAACAGGAATTCTGGGAAACCTGTTTTTCACACGTTCACCTGCCAAGTCCAGGTGCAGAGAAATTCTACCCCTCTCTCTCTCCCTCTCTCACTGTGTATGTGTGTGTGTGTGTGTGGGAGCAAGAGGGAGAAAGACAGACAGAGAGAGAGATTTAACTGACATGCATAGGGGCAAGACATGGATCTGCAGTGGCAGGCGACTATTCATACCAGACTCTGTGTATGTATGTGTGTGTGTGTGTGTGTGTGTGTGTGAGAGAGAGAGAGAAAGAGAAAGGGAGAGTGTCTCTCTGGTCAGTAAAGAATAGATGAGTGGTTGATTACTAGCAGTAAAACTTGTCTTTTGCCTCACTGTTATCTTTCTGTTGCTTGGCATACATCTGAAAAAAAAAAAAAACATAGCCGCTTCATTCAGCGACATAAGATATGATTTTCGTAGTGAAATTCCATTTTTCTTCTCTAGATTGTGTGTACTGTACATTGGGGCTAATTTATTTAAGCCAGCTTCGGTGACACATCCATAAAACTTCATGAGCATTGACTGAGGAGGTGAATGTGAGGAAAAAATAAATACAAATGAGGCTGATCATTTTCTCAATCACTGATTTTTCCTTTAGATTCCTTCAGAAACTAACATTAGATAGACTAAGCAAACATTGTCCAATCACAGTAATGCCAGGTTACTGATAGGAAGCAGAATTTTTTACCCCTGATATTCAAAAATTGTGACCAGCCGCCACTGGTCCTCCATATTTTTTTAAAAACTTCCATGGAACTCAAGTCTAGTAAAAAGAATTATGGGATGGCCTATCTCAAAAGCAAACATTCTGCCTAAACATCCTGTCTATGAAATGCATCCTGAAATGCAGTGAAAATGATGGTAAGCTTGAAGCGTCCACTTTGGCAATTTCTAATATTGCGTGGGTTGAAAAATGCCGTACTTAGTTTGCAAAGTCAAAACTTCCTTACGAAGTTCAACACCCACTCAGACAATTTCTTATTTTCCCTCTCACACCCATACACACAGACAGACACCCTTGTTACATAAACAGAAGGTCATAACTCTGGTGTGGTTTCTTTTGTCTTGGTAAGAAATGAGAGAGAAGGGAGAGTGAGAGAGGTTCAGATTTTTGAGTCTGGAGTAAAATTACACACCACTTCCAAAGAGAGAGAGAGAGAGAGAGAGTGTGTGTGTGTGTGTGTGTGTGTGTGTGTGTGTGTAAGCCCTCATGGCTTTTCGTAGGTGGGTTTGTAAATGTGTGGCTGCTCCTACACTTTGTAAAGATCAGAGCGAGGGAGGGTGCCTGTGTGTGTTTGTGTGTGTGTG
>CM040987.1:20166773-20191773 GCA_022985145.1 Pangasius djambal | reverse complement strand
AGAGAGAGAGAATTTTCATACATAACTAAATTGTCATGTCTATAATGAACCAATTTTATATATAGGCTCTTTTGGCAAAAACTAGCGAACTGTTAAGAGCTATGGGTTTCTACATCGCTGAACTTACAGATGAATCAAAGAGTTTAATTAGACTCAGGGTCATAAATAACAGTGCAGCACTAATCTAATTAAACTAATTTATGCATCAGACCATTCATGTCACTGTGCCCACACTTGCAGGAGCGATCGCTGTGCTTTGATGAGAATGACTTTTGTAAGTGCAGACACAGCGCTGTTGAATTCTCAAAGCTGATTGGTCAGAAGGTGTCTATTAATTTTTTTTTAATACCAGCAGGCAAATCACGGGTTTATATTAATGTGCTCGTAATACATTGTTTCTATAGTTACAACTTACTAATAGTAACTTACTCTATATGATGGACTAATGATAAATGGATCAAAGACTGTGTTATTTAACAAAGAACAAATGTGCAATCATTGATATTGTGAAGCTTTGTGAGGATTTGTTTATTTAAGGTCTATGGAAGGAGTCTCCAGCGTCAGCACTTAGTAACAGTCAAGCAGTTTTCTTCACAGTGGAGAGCTCTATGTCTCATTTACTTCAAGACAGAGAAAAGAAGTTGGTGAAACTGTCAAGAAAGTATATCGGCTATAATTAAAAATAAAACAGCCAACCCAACGTTGATTGTTTTCCTAACACAGCACACTCCCTGAGTGTTTTATACTTTACTTATTAAAAATGGTGTTTGGTCAGGGAAATCATTACCATCTCTACTTCTAGTTAGAATCTGCTGATGTTTATGGCAAAATAGCACATGAAGTAGAAACCAGTGTTAACCAGTGTGTTCCTACATTACTAAATGAATGAAAGAGCAGAGGAATAAATGAGCCTAATTCAACTAATAGAGCAATGCCGCGCAATAATTTATGACCATCAGTCTATTTGCACTTTATCTGTTGTTCAGTAATACAAGAATTCATTATGTTTAACAGTTCACTAGTTTCTACTTAAACATCTGTTTCTGTCAAAGATAGATAGATAGATAGATAGATAGATAGATATGAAGCCCCAGTGTCTGGTCTGTCAGCATTCTGGTGTATGGCAGCGGAGTGGAACACAGAGACCTTACCTCAGCATTACTGTCCGAGCAGCGCACACTCATCTTCATCTCTGTCTAGGAGTAAACACACACTCGCCTCTCAGCAACTGATGGCAGCACAGTTATATAGAAGTCTTTAAACACACACACACACACACACACACACACACACGCGCGCACAAACACAAAGCTGATAGCTTCATCAATCTTCACCATTGGCTTTGGGATTAGATCTTCATTTTGTGCATTCATTGAGTTTTGATTAATTATTTCTAAGATTTGATCAAGTCAACACTCAGTCACACAGCAGATAGATAGACGGACGGATAGACAGATAGAGTTATATCTTTTTAGCAATTAATATTCACTAAAAGGAGTTCTTTTTGTAAGTACACACAGTGAATGCAGCTAATATATAAATCATACATACCCAACTGGTGTATACTGTGGGCTTTTAATAGTTTATTAGTTAATGTTCACTAATTACTGAGTGGGTAATTACTGAGACTGTACACACATAGCAAATGCAGGTTGTTTTTCTGTCTCCATGTTGATGGGTATATTAATATTGTGTGTGTGGGTGTGTGTGGAGCAGATGTGCAACATCACCTTGGTAAATACACTCCACCTACTTGTACTTCTCAACACAAGGTTATTAATATTTTGTTTGCATCTTTTCTAAGATTTTGTTAGAGCTGTGATATATGCAGTACTTAATGCATGTATAGTAGACTTTTAAAATGTACTTTTAAAAAGTTCGGTGGGTGGGTTGGGTGTATGTGTGTGTGTGTGTGTGTGCGTGTGTGTGTGTTTGCGTGTGCACTCACATTTCAGAAAACAGCACAGCAGAGTTTCATTTCCATACCAGAGGCCATTCTGTTCCATTAAGTGTGTGTGTGTGTGTGTGTGTGTGTGTGTGTGTGTGTGTGTGGGTTGGTGGGTGGGTGGCTGAGTGGGTGTGTATCTGAATAGTACAGGAAGACTTCCATTTTCTAATGTAATTCTATACAATGATATCATTAGTTAGAACATGTGTATGGTCATTTTAGACCATTTCTCACTATGGAGTTAACCACAGCTGCCTCAATCCATATTCAGGTGGATCAGAGGAACATTTATCTGCCACAATTAAATATTAAATATCCATTTTAAGCAGGAAATGAGAGACAAAAGTTGATCCCAGATTTCGCCCACCCCTTTTACATTGTTATTACTTGACAGACTCTTAACCCTCAACTGATCAGCTCTAGGCTTGGATTGCATGAAACGTATCTCGATCCCCAAAACATGATCATATAAACTGGAACAACAGCATGAATGTCCAGAGACTTTCTCAGTATTTCTGTTTTTAAAAAATGGATAAATGGTTGCTTATGTATGAACTCAGTTTGTAATGCCACGAAATAAGTTCAACTACATGGGCCTACTACATTTGATACGCAAATTCTTACTATCCCAAAACGGAACTACAGAACCCGCGGGATAAGATGACTAGCTAGCTAACTTGAGTCACTTGAGAACTTTGGGTTATTGTCTACGTGGAATTTTTTCACGTTCTCACCATTCTCCTTCCAAAAATATGTCAGTAGGTGGACACTAAATGTTCCGTAGGTGTGAATATATGTGTGTATGGTGCCCTGCGATGGACTGGTAAAGTTGGACAGTGCCAGAAATAGATAGCAATCGCAAGCTGATTACTGTACGTGTCGTTCTCATACATGAACAAATCCCAAAAAAAGTAAAGGCGAAGAGATATTTCTAAACCATGTTTGGTAGTTTCTCTGGTGGTCACTCACTGTATGTTTTTCTTTGTTAATCAATTTAGTATTATGTGGAGCATCTGCCATACAAGTGCCACACTTAAAAACTGATGAAATAAGTTGAAATTAAAGTGATATTTGTATCAGATTGACTCAATTAATGTGCTCCTTTATGTGTAATTGTTATGTCCTCTACTGCTTTTAGCCAATAACCCTAAATAGGACATATACTAGTAAAAAATGATGGGGGAATATGATGGTTCTGGAGAAAGTTATTGGTAGTCGACTCAAGACTCCTGGATCACACATAGCTACTCATTTTCCAGCGTTGTGCGTCATTCCCTCAATCTCCCTTGAATCCTGTCAGCAAAATAGCCACCAAATATCCAAAGGCAACGCTATCACATTACAGCGCTAAGCATGTCTAAATATACCCTGTGTTTAAAGGCCAATGGCTTTCTGCACGTTCGCTGGCATATTTTATCAGCATCACATAATAGGCATGCAGAATGGCCAGGCTGTGTGTCTTGAGGTCTGTAAAAAGCAGAAAGCCAAAGTTCTCCTTTTACAATTGTGGCTTTATCCACTTCATCCCTTGTGGTCTAAAAAATTAGATATAAAGTCCAACTTTTAAGAGGAAAAGAGGGGGAAAAAACTCAGTTAGCATCAGAGCTAGCATCTGGGTTAGAAATGGCAGAACATCCATCACAACAACTCCTACACCGTCATGGGAGTGCCTGCCAGAGCTAACTTCCTGGAGCTAATGGATTTTATGTTTTCTTTTTCGCAAAGCTGGAGAAAAGAGCTTGTTGTTTCAGACCTGATTTGTTCCCTAGTTAGAAATATTGTGTCCCACTGGCCCAGTCTGCCTTTTTAGATTTCTGTCTACTCTTCATTGCAAACAATGCCCTATATTCGAGGGTACTCCTGATGTATATGTATGTGTAAGGGCTGGCCTGTCCATGAGGCTGTATAAAAGTCCTTGCTAATGTTAGCTAACATGTTACAAATGTAATTGAAAAAGAACTGTGGGAAACTTTGGCATTCTCTACAGCAAACCTAATGCAACATTGATATTTTTGAATCCAGTCCGTGCCAAAATTTTACGTATGTTACCACCTAGTTATCAAAAAAAAAACACACACACAGGAAGTTCTATCCTTTTTTTTTGTGGATATACCTGATTTCAATATTTTAAAAAAAGGATTCACACAACCATGATTTAAACACAATGATCAGGAAAATATCAAGAATACCAATAATTTGTCACACACGTGTGCTGTTGCTGCAGTGTCATGCCTTGTTTTTGTGCTTGTGTACTGATCACAGAAATCAGGCTCAATGATCGATATATTACACAGTGCTCCTGATGCACCACCATAGGGAGTGATGCTGGTGAAAAAAGCCAGGAAACTAAAACACTGGACACACGCTGATCAAATGTAGAAAAGTTCTTTTTTAAAAAGACTTGAAAATGATTGCTGAGCTAGAAACCACAACCTTGACCAGGGTTCAAACAATTTGTGAAGATGAATGAATGAATGAATGAATGAATGAATGAATGTTCATTAAAGAAATGAGTTATTTCATCCTGAACAGAGCAAAAGGATTAAGAAAGAATCAATACGTGTCTCTTTTCTTCTCTGTGGTTTTTTGAAAAATGCTAAAAATGTGAACCTCTGTGCCTCAAGGCTGTAATCTAGGCTCTCTCACTTTTTCTCTTGAAGAGGAAATGTGATAGATGCCTGCCATTAGGGACAACTTTAGGGACTAGAATCCGGAGGAACAATGTATCTGTCTTTTATCCCCTCTCTCTCTCTCTCTCTCTCTCTCTCTCTCTCTCTCTCCAATGCTTAGTTACTGTCCATAACTGATGTTTGAAGAATGGTATAAGCTCAGGAATTCTGCTAAATAGAATAGGTTCTGGGCGTTGTCATGATGTTTGATGTTTAGAGATTATTTCTTACGACAATAATAAAAAAAAATTACTCCTCTTAATTGTTCAATATTGTATTATAATACTTCATATTAAAATGATGTTAAAATAAAATATAATACAATACAATAATTATATATTAAATGTTCTTAAATGAGTCTTCACACTGATTATAGTGATGCATTTTTCTGTTTTTAAATTGCCAGCCTTACCCCTTTTCTGTGCTTTGAATGTTGGTTTCGAAAAACTCTATATTGCTCTGTGCGCGGGTGTGTGTGTGTGTGTGTGTGTGTGTGTGTAGCTAACTAATTAGTCTAATTAGGAACCAGTCAACTGTTAAGAGCCATGTGTTTACTGATTACTGAACGAATGAATGAGCAGATGAATTAATGAGTCTAATTAAACTGATTGTCTCATGGTGCCTTTACAGAACTGAGAGTAAATATAGGTTTTCAACCTAAAAGCTGCAGATGGATGTTTTTTGAAGTCATCAGTACAAGTGGGAGCTTTGGATGCAAATTTGATGCATTTAATTTCTTTTTCTAAAATACTTTAATAGTTCCCAATTAGGCAATAGGCATTGGCTTGTGTCCGTAACCACCAGTTAAGTAATTTACATTTTTACAAGGGGATGGGGGTAGTAAGATACAAAAACAGATGAGGCTAGCTAACTAACTAATGTTAGTGCTGAACCTGATTTCAAGGATGGCAAGTGGGAGGTAGGACCATGCAAAGAGTATGTGAAGGTAAATCACATAACAAACGTAAATAGACAAGGAATAAAGAGTTGTTGGAGTTTCAGGGACCCCTCATAATGGTCCTACTGGCTCTGTCCTTAGTCTGCATTAGTTAGGCCTGTTTGAGCACTGTTAAGGAAAAAGTTGAAAAAGTTAAAAGTTATCTCTTTTTTTTAACCTCTCTTACTAACCCCATCATTGGGTATTTGAGTTGAAGCTCACAAGCTTCTGCTTCTATCCAGATTCTGCCTCTGCAATCCTGTGACAAAGACTATTATCTCATTTTCCTGCTCAGAAGACTACAATCTTATGCTTCTATCCAGGGGACTACAAGCTCCTTCTCCTGTCCAGAAGACTACAAGTCCAGGCTCCTTGCAAGAAGATGACAAAGGCTTGCTTCTATCCACGGGACTACAAGCTTCTGCTCCTAGGTCTGCAAGCTACTACCCCTCTCCAGGAGACTACAAGCTCCTGCTCCTGTCCAGGGGACTACAAGCTCCTGCTCCTGTCCAGGGGACTACAAGCTCCTGCTCCTGTCCAGGGGACTAAAACCCTTTGCTGCTGTCCAAAACAGTACATGCTCCTGCTCCTGTCTAGGACACTACAAGCTTCTGCACCTGTCCAGAATACTGCAAGCACATGCTGCTGTCCAGGGGACTACAAGCTAGATACATGCAAGACAGACAGTCAGATAGATTGTAACTTCTTCACTATTCTTTACACTGCAAGATTTTCTCCTGTGTTGATTAGTGGCCCCATCTAATGGTGTATTCTCTATACTGCATTTATCCCTTCTCTCTCTCTCCCTCTCTTTTACTTTATCATTAATCAATCATGCACAATGGTTATCTAATCAAACCAATCCATTCATTCACCATTCAATTTAGGTGAATGTTAATCTTTTATTAATCTATAGCCATCTTTACAGTTTGTCAGTCACAGAGTGCATCACAGTGTAACACAACAATTTTGCTATGATTTTTAACACCTCATTGATACTGGTGGGTTGAGAATAGTCCATCAACCAATCCTGTGGTTAGAGATTGACACTGACAAAAACTAACTTATCTGGTTCCCAAAGACGAGCTACTGTAGTACAAATTGCTGAAAAAGTCTGCGTAGATGCAGACCAGTCAGAATGCCCATGCTGACAAAGAGTTCAAGGTGTTGACACAGATCTCAGTCTGATAAAGCATCTTTGAGATGTGTTGGACAAACAAGTCTGATCCATGGAGGCCCCACCTTGCAACTTACAGAACTTAAAGGATCTGCTGCTAACATGTTGGTGCCATATACCACAGCACAACTTCAGTTATCTTGTGGAGTCCATGCCTCGATGGGTCAGAGCTGTTTTGGTGGCACAAGGGGGACCTACACATTTATTAATTAATTATTAATTATTATTAATTATTAATTATTAATTAGTTTTTGAACATTTTCAATCTGAATCTGTCCACACATAAAGATCGAGTCTGATTTCATGCTGTTCAAAAGCTGTGTAAGTGAGTGAAAGAGACAAAAAAGCATCTGTCAGGAAACAGAAGTCAGTGGCGTATGTCGAAATGTGTGTGTCGGAGGATTCCAGGGGAAATTTAAAATTATGATTTAAACCCTAAATGTGTGCTATCTAAACACAGCTAATCAGATCGAGCTAATGGTTTAACTACCAGGCTGATATTTTTGAAAGGGGCTCTTTAATACCAGTAAAGAAGCTTTGTCCAGTTCAGACATACAATAACAGTCCTGTTTTATATTTCAGACAGTCTGTTAATATAACAAACTTTGAGTGAACTCGCTGTACTGCTTGAGCTAGTGCTGAACTCGATGTCTGTGCTGTAAATCAATGGGCCAGCCGTTTCCTGCATGCTGGAAACGCCATTTTTCCTCTTGTCTGAGACTCCTTAGTGTTTGGGTAACCTTTTCTTCATTAGGTAAAAAAAATGACCATTCCCCTTGTGTTAGTGATGCTTTTGAGGAAAAAAAATCCAGTGTAATAAAAAAAAAGACATATTTCTAACACATAAGTAAAGTATAAATATTAAAATATAGTCCCTATCCTATAAAGAATGAATCAATTGCTTAGCTAGTCTTTTTTTGGTGAGTTACTTAATAGAACTTAGAAACCTTGACCAGCAGCTGGGTCGTGCTGTTCAGTTGAGTTAGTTTGGTGGGCTAAGGGTGTTGAAGGACCTGTGGTGAAGGTTCCTGGGTCAAGCCTGGGTGCTAAGTTCTATGTCACCTCTTATCAATAGCACATCATAGAGTCCTCCTGTAGATAAACAACCCTCTGTAATGCTGTTGTTTGTCTGTTAGCTCAATGGGGTGATGTGGTTATGAAAGTTCCTTGTTTAAATCCAGGTGTGGGTAAACCCACCAAGAGTTGTTTATCAGTTTATGAATAGTAGAGGATAAACTGTTGTGAAGGTTCCTGCCTCAAACTATGAACCATGTTCTGTGTCATTTATAATCAGAGCTATTGCTGTAGAAGATAAATCAGGAGTTGTCTATCAGAGTTAGCTCAGTGGGTTGGTGCTTGTGCCTTTGCTGTTATGAAGGGTAACAGGTGTAGGTTGAAGGTTTGAATCCTGGTGCAGGTAAACCTGTGTTGTTTGTGCTTATAGTAATCTTGCAGGACTAGTGTATGAATATAGGAAAGAGGTAAACACCAATAGCTTAGTGGGTTAATGCTGGGGCTGTTGTGAAGGGTCCTAGTTTGGGTGCAGATGACACAACCCCATCACTGTTGGCTGTCTTTACAGCTCTTTTACAGGCCTTATGAATAGGAAGAGGATAAACTATCTGTATCAGAACCAAGTTTCCGTCAGCCAGATTAGCTCAGTTGGTTAGAGCCTACGGTGGTGATGTTGTAAAGGTTCCTGGTTCAAGTGCTGATGAGTACACCCTGCTGAGATTAGGACAGGTAAATGCATGTTTCATTGTGTATATTACACAGTAATCTGTGGTTGTATTACATTGCTATATAATTACACTACTTAATTTCTCTACTGTATACATTTATTATGCAAATACTATAACACTGTACTACAGTGTTGCATAAGTAGTGTAGCATAGTAAAGGAAGTAATACATAGTGCAGTGATGATAAAGGTAGTATACTGAGTATATAGCAAAATATAGTACAGCAACATATACGTAGTATAGAATTATATAATAATGCATAGTGTAGTAAATATAGCAATATATAGTGGTATATAGCACGGTGTCAGTATAATGAGAAACATTGTGCAGTAATATGCAATAAATACATACATATACAGAAACAATAGTATATGCATGCAAAATATATACATAAAAGATAAATATTCACACACACGTATACACACACACACACACACACACACACACACACATATATATGTATATATATATATATGTGTGTATATACACACACATATATATATACACACATATATATATATACGCATGTACACACACATGTACACACACATATATATACATATGTACATACACACACACACGCACACACACACACGCACACACACACACACACATATAGTGTGTACATACATAAAATTATTATTGTTACACAGCCCATTTCAGCATAACCCCTGCTTTCACCTCTCTCAGAGCCCCAGGTGGGACAGACCGGACTTTCTCTCTCTTTCTTTCTTTCTCTCTGCCGGAATTTACAGTCCCACCCAAGTCCAGCACCTCCAACCCAGAGGAAGCCTCGAACCATGATTCTATACTGAGACAGGCAGAGACCCTTAATCCACTGAGCCATCAGAGCTGACAGACTCCATACCTTTCTCTTTATGCCTCCAACTATACAGATAGAGAGATGGTGTGGTGATGAGCTATAAAGAAAAACATTGCTATTACAGAGACCTTATCACACCCAAGCCAGGAACCAAACCACAACTCTCTTACTGAGAGAGGTACAGCCCCTACATACTGAGCCACCAGAGCTGATGAGTCACATAGCTTTTTTTTTAAAGGGTTTATCATTTTGCTTTACACCTCCACCTATAGAGAGAAATTATCTATAAACAAACATACAATAAGTCATATAGAACCTGAGACAGGACTCAAACCATGACTCACCTGTTGAGAGTGACCCAGACTTTACACACTGAGCCACCAGAGCTGACATGGAAGTAGAGCAAGGAAGCAAGCTTTTTTTTGTTTGGTTTTTTTTTTTTTTTGTTAACAGATTAACTTTTCACTTTACACCACCTGCTGCTTGATTTTATATATTCAAACAATAGGTCTCAATCCCATGAGTCATAGCCAGGGTGGACAGAACAGACCCTCAAACCGCTGAACCATCAGAAACTTGAACCGCCTTTAAAGCACTTTTTAAGTGGTTTATCCTGCATTTGGAAGAACATCACTTACAATGAAAGCTCCTATAAAGGACAAACCCAATGGGCCTGGGCATGCAAGCTCTTTTCAGAAGTTTATCCTTCAGTAATATCCAAAAAAAAGCATGTGCAATCTTTAAATCTCTAAACAGAGCTAAAATGAAGGGGGAAAATGGTAGTACAGAGGTAATGTGCTCGTCCTGGGTGTTCAGTTTTGAGTCTTGTATAAGAAACAAAGAAATATTAAGTACAGATAATTAAAGGTAAAGAATATAATAAACAATAAAATAAAAGCAGAATAATATATGTAATATATTTTGATAAGTAATAGTAGTCATATCATCTTCATGCAAATGAAATGAAGATTTTTTTTCTGTGTAATGTGGATCATTTATTGCACAGTGTTACCGCATGATAGCAACAAAAGCAAGATTTAATCAATGCCAAAATCTTATTTAGATTTAGTATCAATATGTAGATCATAATTTATGAACACATGCTGTATATGGAGAGCTCTAAATACTGTAGGAGTCAAAGATTTCAGTGCACACAAGCTGAATGACACACGGAAAAGGTTTTACTTCATTGCTCATTTGTATTTTTTCCCAAAAAGAAACATTTGGTCACCTGTTACACAGAAAATTCTACTTTCTGCACACTGTAGAGAACACTGAGGCCAGATTATTGCTGTGGGACTGGGAGGGAAAATATTTCTGTATTGGGTGAAAGGTTTATTATTTACAACAGTGGACATGGACAGAGCGCTTATGATTATACAGAGGTAAGGAGTGTGTGTGTGTGTGTGTGTGTGTGTGTGTGTGTGTGTATACTAATGTGTTCACTGAATAAAATGTAGCTTGAATTCAATAATTTCCTTACTCAATAGTTCACACTAAAGCCTTTGGAGAATAACACACACTCTGAATGTAGATGAGTTGTGGTTTAAGGAAACTCCACATTCTTCTCAAAGCAGGAAACTACAAATGATTAGAATGATTTAAAAAAAAACCAATAATAATAACATTAACACAATTAATCTTTGCCAGATGATTGCTGACATTCTCACAAATATTTTTTTTGCATTTGGAATTTTAAATTCTGTATTTAAAGGAGGATTTGTCTAATTAAACATGTACATTTTCATACTTAATAAATCAGAAATCTTTGTATAATGAGTGATGATGTGTACGTGACAGATGGTGGTGGTTCGCCGCTTGGCTGCCCTCTTGGTGCCCCACCTCACCGTCTCATCTCAGAAACGCCGAGGACATAATTCTCCAACATGAATGTGCCTCTGAGAGCAAACCATCATCTCCCTAATCATGCAGGACATGCAGGTCAAGCCAGAATGAATCAGTGGAGAGAGGACATGAAACAGGCCTGTAATACAGTTTACATTTAGTTCAAGTACGAGAGTAGTAAAAAGAAAAATAAATAATATTTTTATTATTAAAAAAAAATTATAAATTTGCACATATAGCTATTACTTATAAGTACTACATTTAAAAAAATTCCATTTTTTTTTAAAAAGGTGTAGTGAAATAAATAGATAAATAAATTAACAAATATGAAACTAGGAACTGAAAATAACATTAAAATAATTTTCAAAAGTAATTGAGATTAAATGGTTTAAAAAATTAGTAAAATATTAATTCTGGTCAGCTAAAATAAAAGGGTAGGAATGTAAATAAAATATATAAATACAATAAAATGCTAGTTTATTACAAAAAAAGGTACACTGTTAAAAAATGGTTCTTCAAAGGTTTTTAAAGCGTTTTAAATTGGTCAACTGAGGGTTCTTAGCTTAACTCATGCTAATAGGAAAATGCTTCATTGTAGAGTTCAGCATAGAAGCTTTAAGGGTTCCTACAGAGGGATGACCGAAGAATGCTTAAGGCTTCTACATTTTCAAGAGTAAACAAAAACGGTTTTTCAGGATTCTTTTTTAGAGGGTTCTTTGGATAAGTATGCTATTTGGGAAGGATTCTAGTAGAGGTATTCTAGTACGCAAGTATGTGAGTAAGCAGATATATGAATAGGCAAATATACAAGTAGGCAAGCATGGTAGAGATAAGTACACACATTAGCAAATATGCTAGTATGCAAGTATATACATGTATTTTACTTTTACCCCATTCTCTCCCAATTGGTCATTGCTAACTCCCACATAACAACTACCAACTGAGGAGGATGAGGACCAACACGTAGCTCCTCCGACACATATGCAGCTTCGGAGGAGACGCCAACTGTCTTCTTCCACATGCATGAGCTCACAGATGCCCATTCCGATTGAGTAATCACATCCTTCCCATCCAGAAAACAGAGCCAATTTTGCTTCCTTGGACTCCTAGCCACAGATGGCTGCGACATTGTCGAATTCGAACTCGCAACTTTCCCAACAATAAAGTGAACGTTTTTTTTTTGTTTTTTGTTTTTGCCACGCAGATTGGCAAGTATTCAAAACAATTCCTTCAACATGAAACATTTAGAGGTTGTTCACTGAACTCGCCATGACTTGGCCTCAAATCTCTCCCAGGAATTTCCATACCCCGGACGAGTGCCCCTTTGAAGGTTATTGGTCAAGGTGGTCACTTCATGGTCACAAGTAGTAACATTCTACTTGAGATTCAGAAAAACAGTTTTGAAATAAAACCAGGCTTGTCTCATTTTATGTTAACATATACTATAACATATACATTTATGAAAAACAAACGGCAAAAACACACAAAGACGTTCATCTGTGGTTTAATTCAAATGTGTGTGTGTGTGTGTGGTTTTTTTTTTACACTATATTTGAGGGTGCAAGGTAGGGTGTTCAGCTCCATTATGTTATATCCTATAGATAGTGCAAACAAAGTGAATAAGAAGCTATAGAAGACTGCAGATTGTACTTGGATCTGAGGACAGAAATTTAAGGTCAAGCTTCAATTTAAGGTAAGAAGATGTTGGTGTGGGTAAATAAATAATGAATTTGAAACATTACATTCCTGTTTAAAAGTGGGATGTTGCTTTAGATCTTATTTTCATGTCCACCTGTACAGTCGCCACCCATCAGGAGAAGCCCTGAGCATGAAGAAAAGGAAGTTTGTTTATAAGCTTTAAGGAGATGTGATGGTCTGGGATAATGGGACAAAACATTGCTAAGTATGAACATGGAGGGTGGGGGGTGGGATGGGTGTTAAATGAACTCCCCATTCTTCAAATACAAAATGTTTTGGCTTCATTTTCAGACGCGTTTTCAAAGAGGCATTGGTTTTCATCCAGCCACTGGCCTGATACTCTTGATCTGAGAAATTTTACAGTGGACAATAACAGCTAGTGTATTACTGAGTGTGTGTGTGTGTGTTTTCATTTTAAAAGAAGCAAGTGTTTCAGCATGCATACAGAGGTGATCAAATACTTCAGCACTTCAGTCCGGAAAAAGAGTGTGATAGAGCGATAGATACTTAGAGTTATTTTAGACATACAAAGGGAAGGAGAAAGAGAGTGACAGACAGAAAGTGGAAGAGTGAGAGAGAGAGCAACAGGCAACGTGCGTAAATGAGAAATCTCAAATATTTTACAATACTGTAAATTAATCATGTAAACCTGACTTACACTCATTATATTGTACACTCATATACACCCATATATAAAACACTGTATATTCCTGAGAATAATGAGAGGATAATGTAGGAGAAGTAATGGTAGAAGTAATAGTCATAATAGGAGTAGAAGTAGAGGTATTATTATTATTATTATTAGTAGTAGTAGTAGTAGTAGTAGCACCAGTAGTAATAGTAGCAGTAGTATAGCCAGGGATTAATTTCAGGGTAGTTTCAGTTACACCAGTGAGTAGCAGTAGTAGTAGTAATATGAGTAGCAGTAATAGTAGTAGTAGAAGCAGCAGCAGTAGTAGTAGTAGTAATATGAGTAGTAGCAGTAGTAGTGGTAGAAGTAGATTGGTAGCAGCAGTAATAGCAATAGTAATAGTAGAATACTAGTAATAGTAGTGGTAGCAGTGGTAGTAGTAGTAGTAGTGGTAATAAGCGTAGTAGTATCAGTAGTAGTAGTAATATGAGTAGCAGTAGTAGTAGTAGTATCAGTAGTAGTAGTAATATGAGTAGCAGTAGTAGTAGTAGTATCAGTAGTAGTAGTAATATGAGTAGCAGTAGTAATAGTAATAGTAGAATAGTAGTAGCAGTAGTAGTAGAGGTAATATTGTATAGTATTGTATTTCACTTTCCTCACCCTCAATTTTTTTTTTTTTAATTATTACTAAAATAGCAGATGGAACCATTTAGGAAATTATGCTGTGAAACTAACGGGTTAATCTGGCCACTCAAGTTGATGATATAAATAATTGTTTTAGTGTTGTAGTGTTGTATATTTATCAAATCACTTGAGTAAATGGAACTATAGACTTTGGAGCCAGCGTCATTAAAAAGATATTCGTCGAGTGCTGGAAAATTATACCAACACTATCAGTGTCAGTAGTGCCTGCCTTTTGTGTTAATTTTACCAGCACAGGACAAACGCAGTCTCGGAACATTTCTGCACGAGGTTTGACACATAACTGAAGGCTCTGTAAAATATCAGCCCACTACAGATGGCGCCATAGGCATCTGCCTATGGTCTCTACACTCACATCCTGTCAGTGGTCAGTAGAATTCTTTTCTCTATGGTCAAGCACAAGATAATATATTACACTACTGTGTAAACACTAATGCTGAAGAAAGATAACCAGGCTCAGTCCATGAGCTGAGGGTTAATCCAGACTACACTGGGCAACAAACGTATGCCAATTTTTAAAGTACAGTGTTTCAAATTTGAACAGGATTAAATTAAACTGTTTCCTCCTGTGTATGTAGGCTAAAGAACTATTTGATAGCATCCATCATGAATCCAGTTATTAGGGAATTAGTTGGGCTCAACCTACTAACCACAATCAATTTTGGAAGCAAACATTTTCTGCATGCTAATTTGAAAGTTTAACTCTTGTACAAGTCAATTTTATTCTCATAGCTCTTTTGACAATAGATATTGTCCTGAAGCAGCTTTAGAGAAATCCAATACGATAGCAATAATTGAAATACAATAAATAAATAATCAGCAAAATGCAAGTTGTATACTCTTAGGTAAAAGAACCCTTCAAGGAACCATATAGTTAAGGGTTCTTGGCTTCCTAAAAGGCTGTTACTTGGAATCCTGTCTGATAAACTAACACTCAGTTGTACAGCTCTATACAGAACACTGAAGGATTCCCAAGAGGGACAACTGAGAAACCCTTAAGGCGTGGGTCCAAAGTCCGGCCCCAGGGCCCAGATTGATGTTGCCCATGGCTCCTCTCTTGGAACACATTAAACATGTTGGAATTTTTTCCTTAGACAACAGACTATGTTAACACTGTTAGCTAAAATTTCTCTGACTCCACCTGCAAATTAATTTACTGAATAATATTTAGTCATGGCTCCAGACAAAAAAAAGTGCAAAGCTAACAGTATGAAGGGGCGGTTTTAAAAGAGATGGATACCAGAAAGCAAAAAGTGGATTTGCAGCCAAGTATCAAAAAGGACAACTTACTTTACGATAATGTTAGTTTGGCCAATTACTTGTCCCTAAAATAGGAGGGACTACATATAAAAATGCTGTAATTCATACACCATTCACCCTTTTTCGACATAAATGAAACAACCTAGGACCATGGTGTTGTTTTATGTAGCACCATGATCCCGGAGGAACGTTGTTTCGTTTCACTGTGTACTAACTAGCTGTATATGGTTGAAATGACAATAAAGCCACTTGACTTTACTTGACATAATACCCTCAAATTAAATGAAAAAAGTTTGGACACCCCTGCCTTAACGGATATAGATTTAACTTTTTTTTTTTTTTTTTTGTAAATAGTGTAGCTAAAATGGTGCATAAGGAAATGATAATGTCATGGCATGGATATCTGACAAAAAAAGGGATGAATATTCTAGAATAATACAATTAAATAAAAGCATTAATTCAGTCAATCAGAATTATCCATTATTTTTAAAGACCACTAGATGGCAGTACGCACCTGTGTAATACCCATAACAGCACAATGACAACCCCACTGAAATTTCACCACCACAGCATTAAAAAAAAAAAAAAAAAGAAGAAGAAGAAGAAGAAGAAGAAGAAAAACCTGTAAAAGGTTATATTTGTATCATAGCTGAAAAGTGATACAACATTCAAATAAATAGTGAAACCTTAGTCAGACAGCGTAAAGGGTTTAGACTGGGTTTAGCTCAAATATTCACCAAAGTTTAAATGACCATATCTGCACATGAAAAAATGAATAAACTTTTAAACAAAGACTTTTTAATATCCGTCTAATTTTAAGTTTATTTTATTTATTTATTTATTTATTTTATTATGCTTTATTATTGTACCTTCGAGAAAAAATGACTACGTAGCCTATATGAATGAATGAATGAATAAATAAATAAATATTGCTCATATTTTATGAACAACGTTTTAAAGTTTGTTTTATACACACAGCTGTTTTATATTTCATATACACTGCATATATTAATAATTTATTATAATAGGGAATAACGGTACGCTTTACCTGCTGATTAATTTGAATGGAGTTTACATCGACCAATCAGAGAGCCTAAATGAGGCGGGCTCAGTCCCCGCTATCAAATAGGATCCGGGGTGGGCGGGGCTTCGCTGCGCTCGGGCTTTGTTCTCTGAGACAAGAGTGAAGTTTGAGCTCCGTTATTCTGCCGCACATTGCACTGGACTTACGAGCTCAACACGCGCTGGCCACATTACTTCAAAACTTTCATTTCTTACTGAGAAAGAAAGAGCAAGTGTGTGTTTTTGAAGGGACTTTTTGCAGTTTGGAGGATTTTTTTTTTTTGTTCTGTTAGAGTGCTGAAACTTTTTTCCTTTCTTTACAATGGAAACTTTTCCATCACTGGCATTATGAGCAGAGGAGAGAGAAGGAGAACTCTATGGGCTTTCCAGCACGGGCTCCCTCTGCAACTAAAGACATTTTAAATGTATGCATTTCTACATTTAAGGGATTTTGCATTTGTGTTGTTTTTTGCATTCATACCTGTTGCATTGCAGACATTTTTGCACTGATGCCTGTTGCATATAAATGCATTTTACACAGAAGAATATCAGTACTTATCTCTGCACAGAATTTCTATTAGAAGCCCACTAAGAAAAATATTTGCATTGCTGCATAAGAAATACATGCAAAGCCCGACTTTGGATTGTTTTTGTTTTTCCTCTGTGTTCTTCATACTTGGAGTGGATGCATCTCTGTTTGAGAGAGTTGGACTGGAACTTTCAGCATGGAGCCTTCAGGTAGGAGTCTGTCTGCGTTTCACCTGCTTTTGTTGATTTTATGGACTTTATGGCAACGGTCCTCATCCAGCCAAGTTCGTCACGAGTTCCACGTTTTGGAGGAGCAGCCGGTCGGCACTTATGTGGGCACTGTGGACCCAAAACCAGGATTTACCTACCGTTTTGGCGAGAGCCACAAGCTGTTCACCATCAATGGCACGAATGGCGTCATACGTACATCCACAGTGATCGACCGAGAGACCCTGCCGAGTGACATAATCAATGTCGTAGTGTTGTCCAGCCAGCCCACATACCCTACGGAAGTTCGAATTGTTGTTCTGGATGTGAACGACAATGCTCCTGCATTCCCAGATGCGACCATTGCGGTTTCGTTCAGAGAGGACGCAGTTGGGGGCAGACAGGTCATCCTGGACACTGCTACAGATGCAGACATTGGTGTCAATGGAGTGGATCACAACACCTATCGAATCATTAGCGGCAATGAGAAAGGAACATTTCGCTTGGATGTTACTGTGAACCCCAGTGGAGAGGGTGCCTTTTTGCATTTAGTGACCACAGGTGGCTTGGATAGGGAGCTCACTTCCTTCTACCAGCTCCTTGTTGAGGTCCAAGACAAAGGGGAACCCAAAAAATATGGCTATCTCCAAGTAAATGTCACTGTTCAGGATGTCAATGACAACCCGCCCATGTTTGACTTGGATCAGTATCAAACAAGTGTGTTTGAAGATGCAGCTGTAGGGTCTAGTGTTTTGCAGGTTGCAGCCACAGATCAGGATGAAGGTGCTAATGCAGACATCAGGTACTTTTTAGATGAAGGAACTCCCTTCCAAATAGACCCGAAAGCAGGTACTATTATTATTAAAGAATCTTTAGATTATGAGAGTAAAAAAGAATATTCTTTCACCATACATGCGACAGATAATGGAGTGCCTTCACTTTCAGGAAGGACAGAAGCAACAATTAAACTTCTTGACGTGAATGATAATGATCCTGTGGTTAAGTTTAGGTACTTCCCTACCACTTCAAAATTCGCTTCTGTTGATGAAAATGCGCAAATTGGAACAGTAGTAGCATTATTGACTGTTTCTGATTCAGATTCCTCTACAGCTAATGGTAATATATCTGTTTCTATTCTTGGAGGGAATGAGCAGGGCCACTTTGAAGTGCACACTTCTCCCGTCCCCAACCTGAGCTTAATTAAAGTGGCCAGTGTGCTAGACAGAGAGCGGATATCCTCTTATAACCTTACAGTATCTGTGTCAGATAATGGAAAACCTGTGGCTCGATCCTCTTTTGCTAGCTTAGTCATATTTGTGAATGATATTAATGATCACCCACCCATATTCCAGGAAGCAGTCTATAGGGTTGATATTAGTGAGGATGTTCCCAAAGGCAGCTACATTAAAGGTGTCTCAGCCACTGATGGTGATTCTGGGCAGAATGCTAACCTGCGCTACTCGCTAGTGTCAGGAAACAGTTTAGGGTGGTTCGCCATTAGTGAGAACAGTGGCCTGGTCACTAGTACAGCCATACTTGATAGGGAAACTGCATCTGAAATCATACTGAACATAAGTGCCAAAGACCAAGGCCTGCAACCTAAGATCTCATACACCACACTGATTGTGAACATCACTGATGTGAACGATCAAGTCCCAATGTTCACACAAAACATGTATCATATATCTCCGGTTGAGCATTCAACAGCTGGTAGTGAACTTCTACAACTGTCTGCCATAGATACAGATCTTGGTTCCAATGGCACAGTACGGTTCACATTTGACCCAGAAACACCAGTGAATGTGCAGGAGCTATTCCGGTTAGATGCAGTAACAGGGAGGTTAAGCACCACTTCTGAGTTGGATAGAGAAGAACAGGGGTCCTACCTACTATATGTTAAAGCTACCGATGGAGGTTCTCCCCCTTTACACTCTACTGCTAAAGTCAACATCACATTAAAAGATATTAATGATAACAAGCCCGTCTTTTACCCCATGCAGTATTTTGCTAACATTAAAGAAAATGAGCCTCCTGGATCTTATGTCACGACCGTGTCAGCCTCTGATCCCGACCTGGGTCGAAATGGCACCGTCAGATATGCAATCACTGCCGGAGACACTTTTAAGTTTCACATCAACAGCAACACGGGCAAAATCACAACACTAGTGCTTCTGGACAGGGAAGAGAAAACAACTTACCAGCTGCAGGTTTGTGCCATAGATGGAGGAGATCTGCGCTCACATACACAAGCCATTGTAACCATCAACGTGATTGACACTCAGGATAACCCGCCTTCATTCAGCCAGAAGGAATACAGCTTTGTAATTTTTGAAAACACGGTCCATGGTACAGTGATAGGAACTGTATTTGCCACCACAGTCGACTTGAACACTAATATTAGTTATTTGATAGCATCAGGAGACCAGAAAGGCCTTTTTACAGTTAATAGTGTAACAGGACAGATAACAGCCACTGGCCTGATTGACAGGGAGGAGCAGGCATTTTATCAGCTGAAGGTGATTGCCAGAGGTGGAGATGTTACAGGAGAAGCTTTAGTCAACATCACAGTAAAGGATCTAAATGACAATGCTCCTCATTTTCTCCATCCTGTGGAGCATGTAAGTGCGGTGGAGAACTGGAAGACGGGTCATCATATATTTCAGGCAAAAGCTTTTGATCCTGATGAAGGTCCTAATGGTATGATAGAGTATAGCCTCCAGCAAAACCCCAAAGGACTGTTTCATATACATGAGAAACATGGACTTATCACACTTACTGGACCTCTAGAGGTCTCCACAAGCTCATACCAGGTTGAGGTTTTGGCCTCTGACCGTGGCGTTCCACGGCGAACCTCCACCCTCATCTTGACTGTCAGTGTGTATGACGTCAATGACAATGCACCTGTATTTGACCAGCTCTCATATGAAGTTATTATCTTGGAGTCGGAGCCAGTGAACAGTCGTTTCTTCAAGGTGGAAGCTACAGATAAAGATTCTGGAGTAAATGGGGAAATAGTGTATGACATTACTGGTGGGAACACTAATGATGTTTTTGGGATTTTCCCTGATGGACAATTGTACATTAAGGCAGAGCTTGACAGAGAAGTGCAGGACAGGTACAATCTGCTATTGGTGGCACGGGACAGAGCGGTAGAGCCACTAAGTGCTAGCGTTAATGTGACCATTATTCTGGACGATGTCAATGATAACCGGCCACTTTTCAACAGCACAAATTATGTGTTCCGCTTCAAGGAAGAGCAGCCGCGGGGTTCACTGGTTGGACAAGTTTTTGCTGAGGATAAAGACTTTGGTCCGAACAGCGAGGTGAGGTACTCGTTTGAAACACCACAGTCAAACTTTGAGCTGAATGCCATCACTGGAGAATTGACTAGCACACTACAATTGGACAGGGAATCTCTGATGAGGCAGAGAGGTACAGCTGTTTTTACCTTCACAGTCATTTCATCTGATCAGGGACTTCCCAAGCCTCTCAGAGACCAAGCCAAAGTGCAGGTCTACATTCAGGACATCAACGACAATTCACCCAAGTTCACTAAGGACATCTACCAGGCCTCCATCTCAGAGTCGGCACAAAATATGACACAGTTACTGAGGGTGTCTGCTTCAGATGTGGATGAAAACAAGAATGGACTGGTGCGCTATCGCCTCTTGGAAGGCAATGAGGAAAACCAGTTCAGCATTGACAGCAGCTCTGGTCAGGTCACACTTGTGGGGAATTTGGACTATGAAGCCACATCCTCTTACTCTCTTAAGATCATAGCTGAAGACTCTGGAGCAGTCCCACTGTCCTCTTCTTGCTTGCTGAGCATTAGCATTTTGGATGAGAATGATAACTCTCCATCTTTTCCAAAGTCCACCATTACAGTAGACGTGCTTGAGAACATGCGGATTGGAGAGCTAGTGGCATCCATCACGGCGACTGACTCAGATTCGGGTTCCAATGCTGATATAACATATAGCATCACAGCTAACAACAATCATGGCACTTTTAGTATTAGTCCCAGTACTGGTAGCATTTTCCTCGTCCGAAAGCTGGACTATGAAACTCAGTCCCTCTACAAACTGAACATCACTGCAAAGGACAATGGCAGGCCTCAAAGGTCTTCCTCCATCCCTCTTATTATTCATGTTCGAGATTTCAATGACAACCCTCCTGTTTTTACTCCTGGTGATATTTTTAAGTCCATCCCTGAAAACCTTCCTCTGTCCACATCCGTCATGGCAATCACAGCCCATGACACAGATGCAGATATTAATGGGCAGCTAGTGTACTCAATAGTACAGCAAACACCGAGAGGAAGCCACTTCCGCATCAATCCAACCTCTGGCGTCATCCTGACAAACAGTGAGATTGACCGAGAGTTCTCAAATATGTTTGAGTTGACCGTCAAAGCAACAGATCAGGCAGTCCCTGTTGAGTTCCGTCGTTTTGCACTGAAGAATGTCACGATCTGGGTCACAGACCAAAATGACAATGTTCCAAACTTCATCTCCCAGAACGCCCTGGTGGCTGAATCCAACATTGTAATTGGCTCGATCCTGACAACAGTTGTAGCTTACGATCCTGATGAGGGTGCAAATGGTGAGGTGGAGTATGAGTTGGTCAAAGGTGACTCAGATACTTTCATCATGGACAGGTACAGCGGTGACATCCGACTGGCGTCCCAGCTCATCCCTTCAAAACTCATCTACAGTCTCATCGTTTCTGCTACCGACCATGGTACAGAACGCAAAACATCCCGTACCGAATTAACTATCATTTTACAGGGTGCTGATGGGCCTGTTTTCTCTCAACCCAAATACATAACAATTTTAAAGGAAGGTCAACCTCCTGGCACCAATGTCATCTCACTAGACGCGTCCAGCCCTCGTGGCTCTGGCACTAAAGTGGAGTATTTCATCGTGGCCGTCCGGAGTGGCGGGAAAGCCGTAGGAAGGCTTTTCACCATTGGTCGTCACACGGGAATGATCCAGACAGCAATGGAACTGGATAGGGAGCAAGGAGCTGATTTGTATCTTCTAGATGTCTACGCCATTGAGACAGAGACCAGCCAACCCCGAACTCAGAGAGCTGAGGTGAGTAATGGCTATTTTTCTGCTTAGCAGTGTTTGCGTTGTTTGCCTTATTTTCCCGGGAAAACCTAATTAGGTTAAACGTTTTTGGAAGTGTGTGCCTGTGATTCTGATGGTTCTTGCATATTATGCTAGAAAGGGTCCAAGAAAATGAGAATTCATGGCTGTGCTGTAACATATGCTGAAGTCATTGGCCTGGTTTAGGGGGATCAAGTTTTCTGATGGAAAAACTGGCAGCCACACTCTTCAAGTTAAAATATACACACACACACACACACACACACACACAACTGTTGTATATTCGTTAATTAAAACCCTGCTTTATGTATTTTTGAGAGATCTGGGTTGTGTTAGATGTAAATAACCTTGCACTTGAGCAAGTCATGGTTGTTGTAAGTGGGATTTTGTGTTTTTGGCAGGCTATCCTTATTGTTTCAGGCGAAAAAAAAAAAAAAGCTCAGGCTATAACTGGTTCACAGAGGCGATTGCTGGGTTTTGTCTTAGAGAGGGAAGCGTGTGTGTATCCTGTGTTTTGTCGAGTTCCTGCCCAAACCATCTTATCAGCTGCCGCGAATTCCACAAATCAAGACGTCAGACAACTTTACTGATTATTCTTATAACTGATTACTCATATTAATCGTGTCCAAACTGGGGGAGTTGGATGGTAGGGAATCATAATTTTCTCAGTTTTGTTTGTAGTCCAGAAAGAAAAAAAAAAGGGGGGGGGGGTTGTGGGGGAGGGCATCTGAAAGATGGGGAAAGCAGCAAGCAGCGGGTGTTTCAGCCCCTTTCTGATACCTGTCTCCAACCAAGCAAGGGGTAATCACGCTGGATTTGAATTTTTTGGGTCAGATTTAAAGCCGGGTGGTCCTGCTTTTGTGCCACCGGCTTTGGCTCAGAGGGCAATAAATGACCGTTAAATTCAGATGACCCTTTAAGTCTTGCTGAATAGAACTTTTTCTCTCCAGAGAAAAGGAGAGAGACTGAAAAGGAAAACATTTGAAGCTGAAACCATGTAGTACTACTATGCTGTGATGCTTTCTCTCGTGCTCCTGCTAAATTGTCCCCTCGGGATGGAGTTAAAATCCTGTGCAGCAGAAGAGAGAGAGTGGTTGGGGGGGGATAATCGGCTGAAACTCTAGTCCGACTTTTTGGGTGGCTAAGGCTGAGCCACTTCTCAAATCAAAACCAAATGTGATTCTATATATGCGTTGAAGGAAATTTCAGCTGGAACCAAAAATTTTGTGTTATTACAGGCTTGATGATACGCGTGTATAAACTGGATTTTATTTTCTCTTGCTCTCTCTTGGTTCAGCCCTGCAACATTTCCTCTGAGAAAAAAAGTTTTGTTATTAACCTTGGAAGTAATCTTTTTAAACAAGTATTTGTGAGTATATCTGTTTAAATATACAATGCTGTACTGTCATGGCAAAGATTTATACCCTTAAAACATGAGGTTGTATTAAAAAAGGGAAAACTGTGAGGATTTCAAAAGGGACAAGGCTGTTCACAATTATGCATACATTAGTTTTACTTTCTAAACGCACAGTTAATGGTTTAACATCAGATATCATCACATTGCTGCAAATATGCTCATGTCCCGATTCCAACGTGGATGTTTTTTTTTAGTATGAAGCAAGGAGTAAATGCATTTGTGTGTGTTTTGCTCAAAAAAAGAAGGAAAAAAACAAAAAAAACAAAAAAAACTTAGTTCATTAAACAGCCAGCACAACTATTTACTTAATTCTTGGTTTGACTCCACCATCACCCATACCTTTCAGAACTCTTTAAGCACGTGTTCCTTTAATTATGATTGCAGTAAACTAGAGGATTAAGTCAAATAACGAATAAAGCCCAATGAGGCATGCTGTTCTTGGCAGATAATCAATGACAGGGTGGTATGATGCGCCCCATCAATTATTTTCCTATAACAGCATGTCCCAAAATGATTTATGCCTCTCATACCTCAGCAATCTGTCAATGGTCACGTTTAATTTTATTAATTAAACACTGAAACGTCATATTTTTTTTAGTTTATAGTTAACGTTTAACATCCACGCTATAGCAGCTATAAACACACATTTCCTCATCAGCTCCTCTGATTTTCTCTCTCTCATCCTCTTTCCTGACCACTCTACCATGGCAGAAAACTTACTGCCTGTTAGAAAGTGCTGACACTGGAGACTCCTTCTATAAATGGTAAACAAACCCCTCTGTAAAGAAAGCTTCACCATATCAGCGATTATATGTTTTTCTTTGTTAAATGTTTTTTGTCTATGTGCCATGTTGGCCATACAAGCCCCTGTGTAAGTTGTTAAGAACTTAAGTTGGTGAAGAAGTGCAGGATGTAGAGAGAGTTGAGATAAAGGGAACACAAACAGGGTGTTTAGACTAAATAATCATGTTACAAGAGTGTGTTCCAGTCTGTGTAGCTGACGCATGTTTGATGATGTCATCTCGAATGTTCAGCAATACAGGATCTAACGCATACATACACATACACACAATCGTTTACTTTTTTTTTTCTGCAGAAACATCTTTAGTCCATGCATGAGTGATCTGTGTGTGTGTTTCATCTTTTCTCTCTCTCTCTTTCACTTTTTGAGCTAAAGCCCCTCTATACTGACAATGGCACACAAAGAGTAGAGTAACTGATTGCACCTTTTTAGTCTCTCTCTC
>CM040987.1:20132377-20164877 GCA_022985145.1 Pangasius djambal | reverse complement strand
GCCGAAGAACGGCACGCTATTCTCAGCATGAAGTGCGTTTACTGAATTTTTAGAAACAGATCCTTCTGGTCCATGACTCAGGGATAGATTGGTTCTGTCTGGGAGTTCAGCCCTGAGGAAATGACATTAAGGTATTATGAGAACCGAGAGAAAGAACGTGATGTGCAGGAGTGTGTGTGTGTGTGTGTGTGTGTGTGTGTGTGTGTGTGTGTGTGTATGTGCTCGTAAGTAGCAACTGAGCTAATAAATCAGTTTGTGTACACACACATAATCTGAATGTATGTGCTGGCTCTATCGGGTCATACAACCTCAACAGAACACACACATGTGCACACACATGTGCGCGCACACACACACACACACACGGGTGCGTCTGGCTACTTACCTAACCCAGTAGGTGGTCTGCAAAGGTTAAAGTTGAAGAATGTTATACGTGTGTGTCTGTCCTGTTGTACACCAGTAAAACTGAATGCAAGTGTATATCCAAGGGTTCTTTCACACCCATTAACCCAATCACTGAATCTGAATCAGAGCAAAATTGATACTTTTAGTTTGTTTGCTGTTTGGTTCCATTTGGTTTCGTACTCTGCACAGAACCAAAAAGCAGAAAAACAAGCAAATCACAAAAATCACCCAAACATTGAGAACATGGAGTCAGCACTAAAGAAATGATCATATCATATGATCATACGATCATAATCATATAAATAATCAGTTTGAAATAGTTTATGTATAATAAACACACCCAGTGTTTATTTTCTGTTTTTGTCTGTCAGTCCAAATATATGCGCTACAGCTTTGTCCTTTGGCTCAGTTTAACAGCTCACATCAGTAAAAGAAAAACAAAGAACACATGGTGTGTTTTGGTTCACTTTTTGCAGTGGAGTCGATTCAGAGTCAAATCACTTTCTCAGTACAACTGAATCACACTAGTGTACACCATCTCACTCAGATACTTTCAGTTGTTTCGGTCTTCATCTGTGTGATTGTTGTGTTCTCACCTATCGAAAAGGAGAAAATATACCCGGGTTTGACTCAAATGCACATGTGAAAGCACACTTAAAGAGCTTTGAGAGAGTACACACACATACTGAGTTGATAGTTTAAAAAAAAAAAAAAAAAAAAAGATGTAGGAAGTTGTTTTATTCTGGGGTGCTAAAATTTATGCCAGTTTTTTTTTTTTTTTTTTTTTAGCACAGACAGAAGTTACATACTAGCTAGCTGAATGTCCTCCATATTAGGCATCGCTCATATCGAATAAACGAAAATGCGCTCTGGTACCAATTTCTCAAATCTGATCACAGCGCTGGCGAATCCTTGATTCTGATTGGTCAGAGGAATTTTCTACAACAGCATCTCTGATAGTAGTTCCATCTGCAAAGTAAATTCAAATATGTTGCAGTTTCTACAAGAACAATTAAAAAATGGTGGACGCACCACTGAATAAATGAATGAAATAAGTTAATAGGTGATGATCATTAAGCTTTCTTGGAAGGAGTCTCCAGTGTCAGAGGTAAAGCTTTAACTAAGGTTTTCCCCCCACAAGAAAGTCTTCAGGACAAGATGGCTTTGTGCTTTCCGGTTTCTTGGTAACCTGACAAGCTGCGTTTTTATTAACTTCAACTTTATAGCTGC
This sequence comes from Pangasius djambal, assembly GCA_022985145.1. Classification (NCBI taxonomy): domain Eukaryota; kingdom Metazoa; phylum Chordata; class Actinopteri; order Siluriformes; family Pangasiidae; genus Pangasius; species Pangasius djambal. The sequence goes on along the minus strand of CM040987.1, from coordinate 20,163,242 downwards.
TGTAAGTGATAACAGGAGCTAACTTGTCTCATTAAAAGCAACTATTGTCTTTCTTTAATTAATCTAAAATTTTAATGGCAGGCAAATCGCTGTGGTTTAAGAGGAATAAAACACTTTAGGACATGCTGTTATTGGAAAATCAACAACTTCTGGTGGTAACAGTAACTCGCTACATCTACTGTTGCTATGTTACCTCAATGAATTATGGGTTGTTTTTATTGTCGAGTCACCTACTGAGGCGTCTTTGATTTCAGCTGGCTCAAAAACACTTCCTGGTAAATTAACCATTCTTATTACGCAAAAATGCAAGAACACATACTGACACGCACACACACACACACACACACACACACACACACACACACACACACGGTAGTGTTTAGCTGTCCCTGGTTTGTAAACATGTTGCAGCTCCAGCTGTTGTTGTTTACCGTGGACTTTGAATATCTGACATTCCATTTTGGATCGTTTGATTTTGACGAGCTTTTGGAAATGTAAAGACGCACACCAGAAAGTTGCTTTGCAAGTATTAAAACGTTTTAAAATGATTTTTGGAATGATCTCTCAACACAGAAACATTCCAACATTCCTCCGTCTTTCTTTGTCTGTCTCACTGTGTTTTCCTCTCTAATCTTTCTGCATGTGATGTCAGATTTTGCTTTGTGTGTGTGTGTGTGTGTGTGTGTGTGTGTGTGTGTGTGTGTGTGTGTGTGAGAGAGAGAGAGAGAGAGAGAGAGAGAGAGAAAGGCAGAGAGAGGCAGTTTGAACTTTAGGTGCTGCATCATACTAACCACATACACACCGACACACGCCGACACACACACATACGCACAACACACACAACACACACACACACACACACACACACACACACACACACACACACACACACACACACACACACACACACACACACACACACACACACACACACAGAATACAGAAACATGAGAACTAACACTCACTGGGAAATGTATTTAACCTTACAGAGATGAGGAGCTGATGTTACTGAAACTGATGTTAGTAAAAACTAAGGGTAATTAGGAAGGAATAAAACATTTGGGAGCATGCTGTTATAGGAAAATAATCAACGACAGGGTGGCGTGATGCAGTCTGACACTTCTGTTATCACCCAGAAGTTGATTAAGTATTTTATTCCTTTTATACCACAGCAGTTGGCCCACATACTTTTTTATCCATTTATTGTTACTTGTGGAGTTAATGATGTGGAATGGCCTTGAAACATGTTATTACTTACGTTAAAGTTACAGTTAAGTTACAGCATTCACTGTGGTATAACAACAAAATGAACAATAAGATTAACAAATTTACACCCTTTGCACCCTTTATACAATAAACCTGAAGCTAAAAGTGCTTTTTTAATGTCAAAAATAAAAATAAGAAATAAAATAAAAAATAAAAAAGGAATCAAATGAAACAGATGGTGATACAGACTAATTTTTTTTGTTTTTGTTTTTTTTAGATTTTTAAAAAAAAATTATTTATTTGTTTGCTTGTGTGTTTATATACTAGTGTATGATATATATCAGTGTATGTTTTGGTATCACCAGGAAAACATACACACACACACACACACAAAATACAGGAATTTAACAGAAAGACAACACACCAAGACAACAACAGAGATTACACACACACACACACACACACACAATATATATATATATAGAAATTGAAGAGAAAGACGACACACACCAAGGCAACATACAGAGATTACACACACACACACACACAATATAGAAATTGAACAGAAAGACGACACACACCAAGACAACATACAGAGATTACACACACACACACACACACACACACACACACACACACACACACACACACACACACACACACACACACCATATAGAAATTGAACAGAAAGACGACATGGAGAGATCAAACACATATTTCAGCACTGTTACAAATGAGTTTCTAATGCGTGTCTTTGAGATGTGTGCATTCACGAATAAGTCAACTCTTTTAGGTGAACACCGAAAGCCGAGTTGCCTTTTTTCTTGCTTTTTTTCATTCTCTTTTTTCTTTTGCATGTAGATGGAGGCATTGCCTCTACTAATTTAATCAATATGCTTCCGTAGAAAGTTTGTCTGGTTTAAAAAAAAAAAAAAAAAAAGGCAGTGATCCATTTGGGAGTCGAAAGAGTCGACTTGTGAGTCAGATGATCTGACTCAGTGAAAAAACTCGGGATTCCCATCTCCAGTGTGTGAATGTGTGTGTTGAAAAATGTGAGTGACCAGTAAGATAGTGTGTGTATGCTTGTCCAAGACTCCTTTGTGTGTGTGTGTGTGTGTGTGTGTGTGTGTGTGTGTGTGTGTGTGTGTGTGAGATTATGGAGAGGAAATGACTCTTTAGAGGCTTCGGGAGAACAGCAAATTTGATCAGGCCAAGGCTCTCTCACACACACACACACACACACACACACACACACAAAACGTGTATAAAAAAGTGTTTCAGTCTCATAAATCAACGTCACACTTAAACACAATACACACACAATAGAGTGACCGAACCATTGAGAAGTCCTTAACCCTGAAAGAGAGAGAGAGAGAAACCGGATACACACTGACACACACATTTCAGTTGGGTCAATTGGGGGGGAAAAAAAAAGGTTAGTATGAAAAAAAAAATGAGCATCTAGCATTGTTGTAGCTAATACAAATGAAATATTGCACCACGTCCATAAATAATATATAATATTCTTACAAGGAAACTACTGAAAACACTCAATTTAATAAAACAAATTAACTGAAAATTATTTTTTTTTTAAATTGTTTTTCCATATGAGCTGCTAAATAATTTCTCACCGCCTGACACCCCAAGCAAAACATCAACTTTCGTTATTCGTGAATTAGTCAGAGCTAAACCTCTGACTAATTTGCCCCTCGGCATTATATCTACATATTAGAATGGATATGAATGTAAGCACTAGCCTGATTGGTCAGGCTTTTCCGAGGCCTTTCGTCTCGCATCTCTCGACGGAACAATAACACTTTGTTGTGTTATCATTACACGCACTGACACCAGCATCACGTTCGATTTCCAGCTCGCGTGCTTTGCGCTTTGCAGGACTACACTTGAGGAGACGTTTAGGGAGATGGGAAATGTTATTCATTATTGCACATGACAAGTCAAGAGTTGACCAATTATCTACTACAGCGAACATGTGCACTATAACATGAAAATGGTGCGCGCGCACACACACATACCCACACACACCCCTCTAGAAAGTTCTTTGGCAGTTTGCCTTTGGGAGAAGTTAGAAATAAAACACAATGGGGTGTGCTGGTATAGGGAAATGATCAATGATGGGGTGGCGTGATGTGGCATGACGCAAAGCGGAGTTACTCGTACCACCTCAGAGTTGATTATTTTCCTATAACAGCACTTCCTGTAGTGTTATGTTCCTCTTATACCACAGCAATTATGTTATGTCAACACGTTTCCATTTTATATTTATTAAAGAACACGTTGTGCTTTTTTTTTTTTTTTTTTCCAAGGTTTTTATAGTTTCTAATGTGAGCCTGTGTTTGGCATTGCAGCTGGAACTATGGTCAGAGCAGCTGTTATAGAAAATGAATCAACACCTTCCGACCAATCAGATTCAAGAATTCAGCAGCGCTGTGGTGGAAATTTTACTAGCAATACAAACTGCTACAAAAAAGGGTTGTGGCTAAAAGACCTATATAGTATAGTGTAGTGTAGTGTAGTGTAGTATAGTGTGTGCTCGTGTGTTTATTAATAATAATAACAACAACAATAACAAAAATGATACAACCACAGAAAAAAATGGAACCCTGTGCAAGACAAACGTTTAAAAATATACTAAAAGGAAAGCTACATGGCGTAAGATATCGGAGTTTTGTCCTTTGTGTTAGAAAACTACTTTTGCAAGCTACTTACGGATTGCGCAGATTTCAGATTGCGCTATTGTGCGTTATTACATTGTAATAGCAAACTTACATAGTGCCTTTATAACACGTTCATAAGCATTTCATAAATATTTTATGCTGGAAAATCTATCAAAGGCTTTTGTCAAAATGTGTACGATGACATTGGAGATTATATGCAAAACACACACACACACACACACACACACACACACAATGTGTACGCACGTGTGCACACACACACACATAGACACACAAAATGACCTAAGAGCTACATGGATAATTCAATCCAGAGAAAGTGTGTTTCCTTCTGTGTTTTGCCCCGAAAACGAAGACAGTAAAGAAGGATAGAGAGTGTGTGTGAGAGAGAGTGTGAGAGAGAGAGAGACAGCAGGTACTCCAGTCATGCGTGAGTCGCATTGAAACTGTAGAATCGCTACCCAAAAGCCTCCAACTGTTTTCAATTAAGCAAACACACACACACACACACACACACACACACACACACACACACTGTATTTTTCCAAATATCTAACCAGCACTTTTTCTTGTCTCGGTCAAAACTTCTAAAATCTGAAACTGAATGTGAACATTTTCTAAAAATATGATGTTGTTGATGATGATGACAGAATAAAAGACACACATGCATATGGTAGTGTGAAGTGAGAATATTCTCAGTATACTACAAAGGAATTGTAGTGCGGCAATGTAAGTATGATGGTGTGTGTGGTAGTATAATTATGGTAGTGTGTGTAATATAAGCATAGCAGTGTGTGTAGTGAGGTAGAAATTGTGATAGATTGCGTGGCAGTTGGGGGTTCGGTGCCTTGCTCAAGGGTCTCACCTGAGTCGTGGTATTGAGGGTGGAAGAGATAACTGGTCATTCACTCCCCCCACCTACACTCCCTGCCGGCCCGGAGACTCGAACCCACGACCTTCAGATTACAAGTCTGATGCTCTAACCATTAGGCCATGACTGCCCCCATGTCTGTAGAGTGTGGTAGTATAAGCAGGATAACGTATATGGTAGTATAACTATAATAGTGTGCAGAGAGTATGAGTATGAAAATATATGTATTGTAGTAGTATGAGCGCAGTTGTGTGTATTGAGTGAATACAAGTATGGAAGTGTATGTATTGTGGTAGTATGAGTAGTGTGTGTAGAGTAATGTAGGATGAGTATGGAAGTGTATGTATTGTGGTAGTATGAGTGTAGTAGTGTGTATAATGAGGTAGTATAAGTATGGAAGTGTGTATATTGTGGTAGTATAACCATGGAAGTGTATGCATTGTGGTAGAATGAGTATAGCAGTGTGTGTAGCATGAGGAAGTATGTGTATGGAAGTGTATGCATTGTGGTAGTATGAGTATAGTAGTGTGTGTAGTGAGGTAGTACAAGTATGGAAGTGTGTATATTGTGGTAGAATGAGTATAGCAGTGTGTGTAGCATGAGGAAGTATGTGTATGGAAGTGTATGCATTGTGGTAGTATGAGTATAGTAGTGTGTGTAGTGAGGTAGTATAAGTATGGAAATGTGTATATTGTGTAATATGAGTATGGAAGTAGTGTGTTTAGTGAGGTAGTATAAATATATGGAAGTGCATGTATTGTGGTAGTTTGAGTATAGTTGTGTGTAGCATGGCGTAGTGTGTATGGAAGTGTATGCATTGTGGTAGTATGAGTATAGTAGTGTGTGTAGTGAGGTAGTATAAGTATGGAAATGTGTATATTGTGTAATATGAGTATGGAAGTAGTGTGTTTAGTGGGGTAGTATATATATATTGTGGTAGTTTGAGTATAGTTGTGTGTAGCATGGCGTAGTGTGTATGGAAGTGTATGCATTGTGGTAGTATGAGTATAGTAGTGTGTGTAGTGAGGTAGTATGAGAATGGAAGTGCATGTATTGTGTGCTCTGTGTATTAGGGAGTATGAGTCATTATCAGGTGTTACTCATCAAGTATCTGGGTTTTAATGAGGGAATGTAAGAGCCAGTAAGGAGTTACTGGAGTTAATGTGTGTGTGTGTGTGAGTCCAGTGGAAAACTCATAAAGCAGTTTGAGGAAGATAAGAATAACATGAACTTTTCTTCCTGGTGCCAGGATATCTGTGTCTGCAGCACCGACATTGGCGAGCGAACACAGACACACAGACACACACTGCAAAACCAAATTCCAGCCTCAATCCTCTATACTCCCTCTACTATTAAATGGGTTTTTAAGTGTGAGTGCAGTGTGTGTGTGTGTGTGTGTGTGTGTGTGTGTGTGTGTCCTTGCTCACACAGACCTGGCGTTGGTTCAAAAGCTTTCTCTCACACACAAACACACTGATACACACACACACACACACACACATATATATATCTCTATACATCTATATATATATATATATATATATATATAGAGAGAGAGAGAGAGAGAGAAAGAGAGAGACATCTATATCATTAAAACCACCTGCCTAATGCTATGTAGGTTCCCCGTGTGCCGCCAAAACCTGTCGCGGCATGGACTCCACAAGACCTCTGAAGGTGTGCTGGCACTAAGACTGGCACTAAGACATTATCAGCAGATCCTTTAAGTCCTGTAAGTTGTGGGGTGGGGCCTCCATGGATTGGACTTTTTTGTCCAGATCGATGCTCTATCGGCTTGAGATCTGGGGAATTAGGAGGCCAAGTCAACACCTTGAACTCTCTTTGTCATGTTCTTCAAACCATTCATGAACAATTTTTGCTGTGTGGCAGGACGCATTAACCTGCCATTAGGGAATACCGTTTCTATGAAGGAGTGTTCTTGGTCCACAACAATGTTTAGGTAGGTGGGACGTGTCAATGTAACATCCACATGAATGCCAGGACCCAAGCTTTCCCAGCAGAACATTGCCCAGAGCATCACACTGCCTCACACGCCCATGACCCTGTCGCCAGTTCACCGGGTTGTCCTTCCTTGGACCACTTTTGGTAGGTACTAACCACTGCATACCGGGAACACCCTACAAGACCTGCCGTTTTGGAGATGCTCTGAGCCAGTTGTCTAGCCATCACAATTTGGCCCTTGTCAGAGTCGCTCAGATCCTTATGCGTGCCCATTTTTCCTGCTTCCAACACATCAACTTCGAGAACTGCCTGTTCATTTGCTGCCTAATATACCCCACCCCTTGACAGGTGCCATTGTAACAAGATGATCAGTGTTATTCACTTCACCAGTCAGTGGTATTAATTTTGTTGAACTTTTGGAAAAACCAAGAGGAGATTAGCTGATCGTCTTGTCGAGTGCAACATGAAAATGAAGGATTTCGTATTTCCAGTTGTGAGGCACAGTAGCCTGTGCCCACTGTAGCCTCAGATTCCTGTTCTTGGCTGACAGGAGTGGACCTGGAGATGCTTTTCTGCATACCACAGTGGTAAAGAGTGGTTATATGAGTTACTGTGGCCTTCCTGCCAACCAGTCTGGCCGTTCTTCTCTGTCCTCTCTCTGCTCACTGGATGCTTATTTTTTGCACCATTTTGTGTGAACTCTATAGACTGATGTATGTGAAAACTCACAGATCATCCATTTCTGAAATACTCAAATCTTGCACCAACAATCATGCCATGGTCAAAGTCATTGAGATCACATTTTGTTTGATGTGAAAATTAAATGAAGCTCTTGATGTGTATCTGCATGATTTTATGCATTGTGCTGAAGCCACATAACTGGATGATGGAAAAATTGCATAAATACGATGTACAGATGTTCTTATTACAGATGTTCCTATTGCTCCTATTATTGCCTTAAAATTCAATTGAAGAACATGTGGATTTTTATTTAGAACTTTGAAAAAAGGAGTGCGTGGCCTATTTGGGAACTTTAAGAAAAGCCTCCTCAATTATGATCACGCTCAATTATGAAGATGGTTGAGAAGATGCCAAGTGTGTTGAGAGCGTCAATAAGAAATATGTTGAGAAATTAAAATTAAAAAAAAGAATTTTGATTTGTTTAACACTTTTCTTGATCACTACATAATTGAGTGTGTGTTATTTCATAACATTAATGAAACACATACAGTCTACTCTCCATCTGTAGCAGTATGCACTGTGTGTGTGTGTGTGTGTGTGTGTGTGTGTGTGTGTGTGTGTGTGTGTGTGTGTGTGTGTGTGTGTGTGGCAGCTCTATTAGTCATTAGAGTTATTTGAGCTCGTGAGCCGGGTCCACACTCAAAATCAGCCTGAACACAGTGTGTGTGTGTGTGTGTGTGTGTGTGTGTGTGTGTGTGTGTGTGTGTGTGAGTGAGATGAATCTGTTCCAGATGTGTGTCTGAGACGTGACACTTAGAAATAAATCAGAGACAAAATCATACAAAAACAGAGACTACGTATCGCCCAATGCTGGGCAAATGCTAGTTCTGGACATTAACCATTTAACAAGAGTATACTCTCTCTCGCTTTCTCTCTCTCTCTCTCTCACACACACTTTTGAAACACTCCCTGTGAACACAGTTTAGACCTAGTTTTTCTGAAAAGTCCCATTTCACAAATACACGCAACACAGTTTCTGCCAAACACACAGAAATTTGCTAGTGAAACACTTGTGTGTGTGAGTGTGTGTCTTCTGACCCACTTGGCTGGATGTTATTTAGCATTTTGAAATTATTACTTTCCTTAGCTCAGTGCATCATTAATATAATGATCATTAGTTGTTGTTGTTGTTTGTGCTGTTGTTTGTGTTTAGTTGCTTGGCCCACATCATTTGATCTTCTTATTAAATTGGCTTTAGGAAATCTAGTGGGAAAATCTTAATGAGAATATGATTAGCCTCACATTCACACACACACACACACACACACACACACACACACACACACACACACACACACACACACACACACAGCTTTGCCCTAATTTCCCCTCTTTCACTGGTTTACTATTCTCTACCCTTTTCCTTCTCTTTCTTTCACTCTTTCTCTTATATATCCCATACTCCCATATTAAATTATTTCTCTCCATTCTTCTCATTTTCCATCAGTCTTTTATCTTTTTCTTTTTCCCGTCTTTCTTTCCACACTTATTCTTTCCCTATCTCTGTCTGTCTCTCTCACTTTGTCCATCTCTTTCTCTCTGTTTTTCTCTCTTTTTTACTCTCTCTCCTTATCTTTGTTCTCTGGCTCTGTGGCTCTTTCTCTCTTTCTCCTTATCATCATCCCCTATCTCTTTTTCTCTCACTCCCATGCTCATCAGTGAGGGATTATTGTTGGGTTGTTATCCCATTTAATGCAATTTTCTGCTTAGTACTTGTCCAGCTTTGAGCACACACACACTTGGAAGACACAAAAGTGGTAATTCTATAGAGTTACACAGTAATTCAGTGCATTTACTACTGACATTTGTGGAGGAGGTCTAGGTATTTACTGGGTATTTACTGAGGTATTGGGTGATACAGTTATTACTACAGTTATTTGGGTGATAACAGGTATTACTACCCCAGTTATGTTTAATGGGGGTATTTATTCAGGTTTGGGGCTGGTTGGAGCTAGGTACTAAAGTTACTGGTTCATTGGGGTAGTTTGGGCTTCTTCCATGCATGTTTATTAAAGTTGGGGCTGCTGAAGTTTTGAGAGTTTCTGTGGGCATTTTCTGGAGTATTGGGGAGTTTGGCCCATTTAGGGTGGTTGGGGGACCTTTATTGGAGTTTAGATTTTTTGTAAATGTGTTTACTGGGTTATTTAAGTACTTGGGGCTATTTACTGGCATTTTGGGGTAGTTAGTAGTATTCACTGGAGTTCTGAGGGGTTTCATGGGTGTTTACTGGTTAGGGGTGTTTACTGGTTACTGGAGTATTTTGGGCTGTTTCCTGGAGTTTTGAATATCATTTCGGTGCTCTCACTGCCGCGGCCCGGGTTTGATTCCCGGCCAGGGAACCAACCCCAGCCACTGGTTGCACAAAACAGTGCACTCCCAGTGCCAGTCCCAAGCCCGGATAAAATTGGGGAGGGTTGCGCCAGGAAGGACATCCGGCATAAAAACTGTGCCAAATCAAATATGCGGACCAATGATCCGCTGTGGCGATCCCTAACGGGAGCAGCCGAAAGAACAACAACTGGCATTTCTGGGTAGGTGGGGGACCCTTATTGGAGTTTTTTTTTACTTGTTCACAAGTGTATTTACTGAGTTATTTGGGCATTTAGGACTATTTACCGGCATGTTGTGGTAGCTGGGGGTTTAACTTGAGTTTTAAAGGGTTTATTTGTGTTTATTGGGGTATTTATTGGGGTTTGGGCTATTTACCTGCATGTCTGGTAGTTGGTACTACTGAAGTTTTTAGATTTGCTGTGGGTCATTCCTGGGGCACTGGTCTAGTTAGGGCTATTCAGTGGTATTTAGGGTAGCTGGTGGTATTTACTGGAGTTCTAGGAGTACAAACTGAGTTATTTGGGTAATTAGGGCTATTTACTGGTAATTCAGGGTAGGTGGGGGTGTTTATTGGAGGTTTAAGGGGTTCTATGGGTATTTCTATGGGTATCTATATTCTGGCATTTTGGAATGGTTGGAGTATTTACTGTAGTTTTAAGTTTTATCTGCATTCACTAGATTTTTGGGGTAGTTAGGGCTAGTTGTTGGAATTTTAGTTGGGGTATTTACTGGAGTTTTGAGGGGTTTTATATGAATTTACGTGGGTTTAGTTGGGCATATTTTCTGAAGTATTTTTAGGCATTCAGAGGTGCATATTAATTGGTATAGTTAGATGTATTTACTGGGGTATCAGGTTTCAGGTATGGGGTACTGTTGCTATTTTCGAAACAGGTTGATTGTTTTTCCATCATTTAAATTTCAGCAATTAAAATCTTTTTTAAAATGCATTTGAGTCCCTTGGTGCTTTGATTCAGGTTGTTTTTGTGTATGTGTGTGTGTGTGTGTGTGTGTGTGTGTGTGTGTGTGTGTGAGAGAGAGAGAGAGTGAGCAAGTAAGAAAGAGAGAAAGTTTCACAGCGTCTTCAAAAGCTGCATCTTTAAAAAAACAAAACAAAACACACACACACAAAAAAAAGGCTCTTCGGATTCCTGCGATTTTCAGGGTATTAATCTTTCTTTTATATGCTCACATCCAGTCTGCCTCCTCCTTTTAAAAAAAAAAAAAAAAGCCAGTCTTTTTAACGCTCTTATTTCTCTCCTTTCACGTCGCCTGTCTCCTCTCGCTGATTACTGACTGCTTTATAAAGTCGTCCGAAGTGAATTTTGCACCTTTTCTGCCATCGCCATGGCCACGGGGGAATTCACATCTTTTAAATGCAAATGCATGTGTGTGAGCGAGCGCGGGCAGTGTGTGGGATGGGGGAGGCCGTGAAGGGAGAGAGGACGTCCTTTCTCCCTGCGACTGACAGCAAAGGAACCCTTAAAGCGTGACAAAAGCTTGGCAACATCATTACATCCTCCTCTCTCTCTCTCACACGCACACACAAACACACACACGCACACTCACTTGGGGCACAGAGTCTGTCTCAGAGCAGGTTGGAAAGTTGCACTTGATGTTTGGACTCTTTGGCTTGTCTCGAAAAGAGGATGGACGAGGATAGAGTGTGTGTCCAATCGACCACAATCGGCCCGTTTTAGCGACTGAAAACGCGCCATAAGCATTAATGCATTTCTTATTGGCAACAAGAGTGATGGAAAACTGAGAGAGAGAGAGAGAGAGAGAGAGAGATGGCGAGAGAGTGAGAGAGGGAGAGAGAGTGAGAGACAGACAGACAGAGATGACAGAGAGATGACAGAGAGAGAGTGGTGGGGGACTGAGAGAAAGTGTACACCAATACAGGGTATTTATTTTGGATATTATGTTGGTTAGGGGTATTTACTGGTGTATTTAGGGTTTCGGAAATATTAATGGTGCTGAAGCTGGGGCTTTGTGGGTATTTACTGGGGTATTGTATGGTGAGTACCAAGGTATTGGTTAAGTAGACATATTTATTGGGCTAGTTAGGAGTATTTATCGGGGTATTATGAATGATTTAGGGTTTCAATTGGGGTAATAGTGTAGGTAGGGTTACTTACTATGGTATTAGGGTAGTTGGGATATTAACTGTGGTATTAGGGTAGTTGGGAGAATTAATTAAGGTATTATACAGTAAATATACCTAACTACTATACGTTAGAAGTATTTACTGGTGTAGTAGAGTAGCTAGGGATATTGACTAGGGTATTGGGGAAGGTACAGGTATTTACTGGGGTGTTAGGGCAGTGAGATATATTAACTAGGTTACAGGATATTGGTATTTACTGATGTGACAGGGTACTGGGGTATGAAGTAATTAGGGGTATTTATTTGGGTTATTAGCTGTGGCATTGAAATAGGTAAGGGTATTAACTGGAGTATTGGGGTGGGTAGGGGTATTTTCTTGGGTATTGGGGGATGGGGTAATTAGAGCTATTTGTTGGGTTAATTATTAGGGGATTGGGAGTAGTTGTAGGTGCTTGGGTAGTTATGGGTATTGACCAGGGAATTGGTAGGGGTATTTACTGGCACACTGAAGTAGTCCAGTATTGGGGGTAATTAGGGGCATTTATTGGGGCAGTTAGATGTATTTACTATCTATAATTTACATTCTTTGAAAGCTTTATTACTTTGATATGGCCAGCAAAAGTATTACCCATCCTCACATTTATCTCTTTCAGACACACAGACAGACAGACAGACAGACAGACAACACACACACACACACACACACACACACACACTGGCAGCTTCCTGTCCTGACCTCAACTGCTTGGAGGTCAAACTGCGTCCCATGAGGTCCATAAATGTTGAGTGCTGACATTTTTTCAGTTAAGAAAATAAAAGCAGAAAATCAAAACAAACAGCTGGTAATCTCAGCGAGACTGCCTGCTGTGATAACACACACACACACACACACACACACACACACACACACATAGGATAAACACACTGTAACTCAACACAGTCCCTGTCTGCCCAACAAGCTGTACATTCAAAACACACACAGTAATGCAATAGAATCAAACTTTATGCCCAAGACACACTCCATATACTCACAAACACTCACACAGCACACACTACACTCCCAACACACACACACACAGACACACACACTGTCCATGTTGTGATCATGGATGATGATGTATGTTGAAGCAGCAGTGTGTCGGAAGTCCTACAGCCCCTCACACTCTAGCACCCAGCAACACACACTCGACAGGGGCAGACTACTTCAACTTTACACTCCCACACATACACACACACATATACACACACTTGGACACACAGGGGCCAGTGTTTCTGTGAGAGGTTTGTTTGCTCTTGTGTTTTCAGCTCTCACTTAAAACACAATGCGGTCACACGCTGCCTCTCCACTCTTCTCACACGCAAAATAAACACCCCAAATTACCCTAGTAAATACCACAACCTCCTCGAAACTACCCCAGTAAATACCCCCGGTCGTTGCAAAACCCCAGTAAGTCCCCCTTTCATACTCCTTTCTACCCCACTAAATACCTCTAACCACCCTGATACACCTGTAATTAACACACCTACTCAAATATCACAGTAGTAACTACCAAAATTCTCTAGTAAATACTATACACAATGCTTATACCCTGGTACCTACCCCTAACTACACTAAATAGCCTCTTAAATACCCCCATTGCCGATAGCTGCCGCAATCTTTGGTCAATACTCCTAACTAGCCCAATATCTCAGTTAATACACCAAATTACCCCAATACCTAAACACCCCAGACTACACCATTACCCCAGTAAATATCACAAATTACCTCAAAACATAAACACACAAGACCACCACAATACCACTAACCAGATTCCCCCATAATTACCTTGACTACTCAAACACCCCAGTGTTTTGTGCCCTAACTGCCTAAATTCTCTGGTAAGCACCATAAACAACCCTGGTACCCTAGTAACTACCCCAACAATAGTAAATATATTCATAAATACCCCCACACCTACCTACCTAAATTATTCCAATACCACCTTTAATACTCATCCTAAACACCATCCACAAACTACCCCAATGCCTCAGACAATACCCCAAACTAGTCCAGTATCCCCAGAAATACCTCAAACTACCTCTATACCTGAATGAATACCCAAATACTCCAATAAATATGCCTACCTATCCCAACACTCTAGTAAATACCCTAATTTCCTAGTAAATATTTCTAGATACCCCTAACTACCTCAGATCACAGTAAATAACATGTATGGTATATCACTTTAACATCTGTACATATACATTACCCTTTTCTTTTTCTTTCTTTCTTTCTTTCTTTCTGTGTATGTGTCAGGGAAAAGGGGGGGAGATTCTTTACATTTTTGTAGGCGGCACTTTGGGACGTCGCGGCCTGGCAAGCTGAAATCCGACTGGATCCAGACACACACACACACACACACACACACACACACACGAAAGATAAAGCACACAACGAAGTACATGCACATGTAATGAATTCACATAGTGTGGGAAAGTCAAAGTGATCCTTCAGAGAGAGAGAGAGACAGATTAAGTTCTCCCTCTTTCAGGACCTCAAGAATTTTGTCTCCCTCAGTCATTTACATCAACCCTCTGAACACCTCATATAGACACTGTGTGTGTGTGTGTGTGTGTGTGTGTGAGAGAGAGAGTGAGAGAGAGAACAGAAATGAGGAATGTGAATGGCTGAGAATGAGAGATTATAAAATGCGAGAGGCAAAAACATGGATGGAAGGAGTTATAGAAAGAGTACGAAGGAAAGCAAGGGAAAATGGGAGAATGAGCAGGAACAGAGGGGGAAACAGATGGACAGATTAGAGAGATGGAAGTTAAAAACATAGAAAGGAAAGAAAAGATGGGTAAAGGAGGGAACAGGAGGAGAATAAAAACAGAGAGACAGAAGAGAACAGGGATGGAGAGCGAGAGACAGATATAATTCCTGACCTTCATTACTTCATAGTGAAGCAATGTGCTTTAGCGCGCGCGCACACACACACACACACACACACACACACACACACACACACACACAAGTAGTCAGTGAGGAGCATGCTCACTAATGGCCCAGGACATTTTTGAGTTCCTGAGAAATTAACATGTTAAATATATGATGTCTGTGTGTTTGTGTGTGTGTGTATGTGTGTGTGTGTGTGTGTGTGCATGTGTGTGTGTGTGTGGAGGAGGGAGTTGGGCTCTGCTGTATGTCTGAACTTGAGCAAGTGTGTATGTGTGTAATGGAAACCATGCCAGGTTGAAGTGTCTTTGTGCCTGTGCTAAAACAGCCACACACACACACACACACACACACACACAGACACACACACACACACACACACACAAACTTCAGAGAGTAAACGTGGGTGGTGGCGATCAGTAGCGGTCCCATCTGGAAGGAGATAGCTAGAACATACAAGACACACGCACGCACACACACGCACGCACACACGCGCACACACACGCATTAGTACAGTTAGAGCACTGTTGTGTGTGTAAAGACTTTTATGGTAATTACACAAGCACTAACCTCTGCAGCTATTCTTATGAAGAACTCCGCCTCTTCGTGATGTGATTCTGTGATGCTGGAAGAAAAATGATTGACGTATCAGAAACATTTCCACCTCTCTTATCTTGATGTAGTAAGAGCAGGTCAGAGTAACCTGGATCAGACTTCTGTGTGTGTGTGTGTGTGTGTGTGTGTGTGTGTTTTAGATTCTGTAGTTGTATCTTGTCTGGAGTGTCTGGATTATGTCTGATCACAGGTCTTTAACCTGGTGAACCCTATCACCCCTCTGAGAAAGAGACAGACAGAGAGACAGACAGCTAGAGAGATAGACAGAGAGAGAGAGAGAGAGAGAGAGAGAGAGAGTGATCAGTATACACTCATGATAGAAATCTGCTAATGTAGTACTTCATATGAAGTCCTAATTATATTCAATGTATATTTCTCTCCCTTCTTTTATTCCTTTATTTTCTTTGCTTTATTCCTTAATTTGTCCTACCCTTTTTTATTCTCCAGTCACTGCCTTGCTCCCATCACCTCTTCATCATCTCTGTCACTTTTCCCTCATTCTTTCCATCTTTCACCCCTCTTTTTGTCTTTCTCTCTTTTTTACGCACCTTTTGTCTCTCCATACCAGATTTCATTCTCTTTCAATTCCTCTGCCTCTCCTTCTTTTTTTCTCTCTCTATCCTTTCTAATTTCTTCTTCCCCTCTTTTCCCCACCCTTTCTTCCCATCACTTCCTCTTCCTTTTTTTTTCTCTCTCTCTCTGTTTCCCTCTGTCAATATCTACATGTCAGTGATGAAGAGATGACCGATTAGAATGAGGGAGAAGACGGAGACTGTGTGTGTTTCAGTGTCAGACCCTGGAGGCCATTTCAGATCTCCTGCACACACACACACACACACACACACACACACACACACACACACACACACACAATAGTGGGTTAAAATAGTGTGAATTAATGAACTCTATGTGTGGGAACGTCCCAGGGCGAATTAATGGAGGGAACGAAAGAAGAAAAGCAGCACTGCTTCCTTAGCATTTCTATAGGCTCTCTCTCTCTCTCTCTCTCTCTCTCTCTCTCTCTCTTTCTCTTTCATCAAACCCCTTTAATCCTGAGGGTGTATGCACAGTCTGGACCAAAGACTGATAAGCAGGCCAGTAAGCACCACAGTGTGTGTGTGTGTGTGTGTGTGTGTGTGTGTTAATGTTACTGTGAGTGCTGGTCATGGCTAAAAGCAGAGAAAGAGATGAAAGGAGTATTTGCAGATGTGCAGTGTGTGTGTGTGTGTGTGTGTGTGTGAGTTGATTTTCTTGAGCCTCCTTTTGACACACAGTTCCCCAAGTACACAAACACACAGAGCACTAATCTCCCTTTTCCCTCAGCTTATCCTTATTACTGAAGAATCCATATTTGATGAATCCTCAAATAAAAGTGGATTCGATCTGAATTAGTTTTTTTAGACACTGTGTATGTAAAAAGATAAACTATACACCTATACACCTGTTGTTGGAAACAACAGAAAAACACCTGGGAGCATGGTGTTATAGAAAAATGATCAACAATGGAGTGGTGTAATGACCAGTAGTTACCAAGTGTTTACCAAGATTGCATTGAAAATGAAGTGACATGTAGCCAAGTATGGTGACCCATACTCGGAATTTGTGCTATGCATTTAACCCGTCCAAGTGCACACACACACACACACACACACACACACCGTGAACACACACCCGGAGCAGTGGGCAGCCTTTTTTGCTGCGGTGCCCAGGGAGCAGTTGGGGGTTCGGTGCCTATATCAAATCAACAATTAGCCATTTTTATGTGGATTTTTGTGGAGCGTTTGCTATACAAACAAAGTCCCTGTGTACGTAGTTACTATAGCAATGATAATGTGCTAGAACGAGTGCATTTGAATTACAGCCAGAACTACTGTCAGAGCTGCTGTTCTGGAAAATGAATCAACACCTTCTGACCAATCAGAATGAGGAATTTCACTGATGGACAGAGTAGATGGGGTGACTTATTGCTCAAAGCAACAGGAACCTTAAACCTACAAAATAATCCTTGTATTGATGAAATGGCCACTGAGTGAATGTCCAGTAGTGAACACAGGTTTGTGGTTTGAAACACCTCCTCATAAGACTGGTGTTTATAGGACAGAATGCCGAATGATTCACGTTGTGTATGAAATCTATTGTTGAACATGGACCAAGTTAGTGTGCTATAAAGTGTTCAGCCGTAATGAGCAGGACCCCGTTTTGAACACAGACAGAAGAAGTGTGTGTGGAGGAGTTGTAGGCTGTGCCTCTTAAAAACCTGGCACTTCTATTCAGACAGATAAAACTGAGCGGAGTGCTCGGTGGACACACATACACACACACACACACACACACACACACCTCTCTGGTGCGTCGCCAGTCTCTAATGGTTTTGTGTTTATCCTCATGTTATCTGCTCTTTCCACTCTGAGCTTCCTTGACTGGAATCTGCATCCTTGATGTGAGTGCATGTGTGTGTGTGTGTGTGTGTGTGTGTATTTGTGTATAGCGTGAGAGAGAGCAGTGTGCTCACTCACAGTATCCGAAGTTTGTCAAACACCACAGCGTAAAGACGCCACGCTGCCGAATAACGGCGCGATGGCAAGGTGTGATTACGTGTGTATGTGTGTGTGTGTGTGTGTGTGTGTGTGTGTGTGTGTGTTTGCATGCCATTATTATATAACTGATGCAGACGTAATAATGGCAGTCTGGCAGCGGTGATTATGAGTCATTTACAGATCATTGGCAGTTACGCATTATTTACTCTCTAATACAGTAAATGACTGTTTATTTTCCTTTGTTTTTATTATTTTTATTGTTTTTATCTTTTCCCCCTTCACTTTTGATGCTGCAAAAATGTAAAACAAAAAAATGTACTTTATCCTGAAACGAAATGGATACTTAGAATGAAAAATAAAATACTTAATAAATTTTTTTTTTTTAGGACAAAAATAAAAGACCAAAATATGATACAGTCATGCACTCTTGCTCTCTCCTGTTATAAACCCTTCTCTCTCTCTTTGTGTGTGTGTGTGTGTGTGTGTGTGTGTGTGTGTGTGTGTGTGTGTGTGTGTGGTTGCATGGTATGCTGCTAACTTTAGCATGGTCTGGCTTAAGGGTCTTCCCCAAACTGATCATATTATTTGACTGCGCTCGAAATAAAAGCAGCGCCAGTGGACAAAACTGTCCAAACATGGACGTCCTCAGATCTCTAATTAGCAGGAACGGCGGTTTAATTGAGTCATTTGTTTTTGTCTCGCGGGAAAAATAAAAATAACAATGTGAGCGAGTGTGTAGAGTGTGTGTGAAGAATGTGTGTGTGTTGGGGGGGAAAACAGAAGCGTATCGTTTAGCAGCCTGTAATTTAGGGATCGGCTTCTCCTGATTAACGGTGAGGTTTCCTCCTGTCTCCCAGTGTGTGTTTACACAACTCTGTGTATGTATATGTGTGTGCATGCGTGTGTGTGTGTGTGTGTGTGTGTGTGTGTATGCATGTGTGATCGCCATTGTTTTTCCCAGAGACGATCGCACAGCCTCGTTGACCTTGTGTGTGTGTGTGTGTGTGTGTGGGCAAGATGGATGGGGGGGAGGGGTGTTCAGGGGGGTCAGTTGTTCCACAAAGTCCTAAAGTTCTCAAATCATGATTACAGGTTTAGCCCACACATGTGTGTAGAACTGAGAAAGAGGGACACAGAGAGAGAGAATGACAGCTAGCCAAAGAAAAATCAACAGAGAGACAGACAAAGAGAGGCAGACATAGAGCCAACAGACAGCGTGAGACACACAGAGAGACAGACAGATGGAGAGAGACAGACAGAGAGAGCATCAGAGAGAGAGACAAACAGATTGACAGACAGAGAGATGCACCATGAGAGACAGAGAGAGAGAGAGCAAGAGGGATAGACAGACAGAGAAAGACAGACAGAGAGACAAAGAGAGAGGCAAAGAGACAGATACAGAGAGAGAGACAGATGTAGAGAACATCAGAGAGAGACACATAGACATAGAAAGACAGTGAGACAGAGAGAGCAAGAGAGGCAGACAGACAGACAGACAGACAGAAAATGAGAGACAGTGAGAGTGAGACAGACAGAAAATGAGAGACAGTAAGCGAGAGAGAGAGAGAGACAGACAGAAAATGAGAGACAGTAAGCGAGAGAGAGAAAGAGAGAGAGAGAGCAAAGGAGACAGCCAGAGGAAGACACACAGGGAGAGACCAAGAGAGAAAGCCACAGAGATAGACAGAAAGACCGGCAGACAGACAGAGAGAGACAAAGAAAGACAGCTAGAGAGAGAGAGACAGACAGTCAGAGAGAGAAAGAAAGATAGAGAGAGAGAAAACCCTTTATGGAAAACAGAATCATTCTTGTCGATTGCCAGTCATCAAGCCAAAAGCAACAACAGCTGGCTTCTTCTCTTTCTCTTTCTCTCTCTTTTTCCCATTTACCTTCTATTGTTTTTGTGGCCTCCACTAAACTCAAATCCAGAACTGTATCTATGTACATCTCTACCTGTCTGTCTGTCACACTCTGGAATGTTCTGTGTGTGTGTGGATGGACAGAATGAGGAAATCTGTCTGAAAAAAATCATATGCTATGGTGCATGTGTGTGTGTGTGTGTGTGTGTGTGTGTGTGTGTGTGTGTGTGTAAAGGGTGGGCATGCGAGTGCAAGAGTAAGAGAGAAAAAAACGTGTAAAGAGATGGAAAATTTTTAAAAATGAGAGAGGAAGAGGGAGAGAGTAGTAATGACTTTAACAGCTGTTAATAAATTAATTACTGAGGTGTCAGTGCTACTTCTATCTCATCAATCTATCTCGTGTGTGTGTGTAGATGAAATCCATACATTATTCGGTGTTTAATTCAGTTTTTTAAACACAGCTGTCTCATTTCGCCTGTGTGTTTTCCCCTCAAGACATGCAGAGATGGAAAATTGATCCTTGGTAATCACAATCCAATGTGAGAAATTCTCAAGTGAAACTGGAATCAATCTAAATACTGTGTTCACACACTGTCCGCTCCTAACACAAAGTGAGATAATTCAGTGAAAATATGAAATATACACAGTTTTCCTTTTACTGTCTGAATTTTTGCTTCTTTAGTTTTGCATTGAATCTACAAGGCTAATTTAGATAACAAGTAAGGCAAATCTCTCTCTCCTACCATTGTTTATATAAACATATAGATTGTCCTAAATCTCCTTATATGACATGACATAATGTTCTGTGGAAGATGGACCATTTTGGAAGAGTCCCGTTACATCTGGAGTAAAGTTAACACAGCATTCCACGATAAGAACATCATACCAAAAGTCAAACATGGTGGTGGTAGCGTGATGGTGTGGGGATGCTTTGCTGCTTCAGGGCCTGGGAGACTTGCCATAATTGACAGAACCATGAATTCTGTTCTCTAAAAGAAAATCCTGAAGGAGAATGTCCGGTCACCAGTATGTGATCTGAAGCTCAAAAGCGCAATTGGGCTACGCACCAGGACGATGATCTAAGTACAAGAGCAAGTCCACCTCTGAATGGCTCAAAAGAAATAAAATTAAGGTTTTGAATTGGAATTCCAATGATTTGCTGGTGCAGGAACTTCACACAGTTCATCCACAGTGATGTGAAAGACAGTTATAGGAATCATTTAGTTGCGGTTGTTGGTGAAATATGCATATATAGAGGAAAACAGTAGGGTGCAAATACTTTTTCACGACACTGTATTCCTGTTTTAAATGTGTTCATAACTTCCAGATTTGTGTTACATTTTCTGCTATCAAATATACAATGCCTAGGGGAAAGAATAATCTATTTGGGGGGGAAAAAAATAAATAAAAAATTTGGCTGTCCAAGATGGCCGCCTCCAAAAAGGTTTAGCATTCAGAGACACATTAAAGTTTTGTTCATGTATTTATGATTACAGTAGTTCATTCTGTGTCCTAAACCAAATAAGCATGTCAGTGTGACATTATTTAACACAATTTGTGTGATTTGTGTGATGATACTTAAAGAAAAGACTTTATATCTTGGTGGGGATTGAATGTCCCCACAAGGATAGGAATATATGACAGTTTTGACTTTGTGGGGACATTTAGCTGGTCTTCAGAGTTGGCTGTTTTTTAACAACAACAAAAAAGACTGCAGCTTTTATTTAAAAAAATTAAAAGAACCAAACTTTTGGCTGCTTAGGTTAAGGTTAGGCTTAGATTTGGTGTACCATAGTATTAATTAACTAGATAATTATATCAGTGGAAGGTCCTCAGAGGGACAGTAAGCCAAGTGTGTGTGTGTACTTAGCAAGTCAGAGGACTGGAGTGCGAGACAGCAGCAGCAGAACTCATATTGACCGTGCAGAGAAGGCGTGTAATCGGACAAACACTCCGTGAACGAGGGATGAGTGAGACTGAGAGACAGAACAAGTGAGAAAAAAGAGAGACAGATTAAAGTATTTAAGTATGTATATAACAGATTCATCTCATCTAGGCTTGTGGTTCAGTGGTTTTGTGTGTGTTTATATGTATCTCTTCTAAGCAAGCCTTTGTGTGTGGGTGTGTGTGTTTCTGTGTGACACTCAGATAAAGCATGTGTTAGTGTGAGGGGTGTGTGTGTGTGTGTGTGTGTGTGTGTGTGTGTGTGTGACGTCATTACACATTGTGTGTTTATTTGTGGTTATATGTTTGTAACTGTTTAATGTATGTGTTTGTGTGTTCAAGCATCTCCTCTAGGCGAGTGTGTGTTTGCATCTGTGCCAGTGCGAGAGTAGTATAGCCATTCTGTGTGTGTATTGTGTGTTCATGTGAATTCACATTTTCGATAAGCCAAGCACACGATACACTCACTACATAAGTGCTTAAAGTTATGAGGGCATTGTTGCTAGGCAAGTGGAATGTGTAAGCTAGCTAATAATGGAGGCTAACAATGTATCGAGCTAGTAACACAGAGTCATTAAGTCTTAAACAGACAAAATAAAGGCACAGTGACCATGAAAACAAGATAGACCCTTCAGCAAGATCAACATTTACCTCAGATGTGTTGGTAAATTACAAAAAAACTGGCTTTTTATGACTAAAATTACACTGTACTTACCTTTACTGTCAAGCGCTAACCAAAGTAAGACATGTTTTGCCTTATTAAAAACACTGAACATCGTGTTATATTTCTGTTGAAGTCAGAAAGTTTGATTTATGTGAAATCTTTTCAGAAACATGACTATCACTATGAAACTGAATTAATACTTTTAAGGGAATGTAAGAATATGTGTGCGTTTGTGTGAGGGTATATGAAAGCTTGTGTGAGTATAAGAGAGAGGGGCGAGACAGGGAGAGTATAGTGGTGGCTTAGGTGATGATTGGTTCTGTCTCGCAGTGGATCAAGTGTGTGATACTGTGAGTCCTCTGTATGTGTGTGTGCGCGTATCTGTGTGCGCTCAGTACAAACTCTGAAACACTCAACTTATGTTGAGTGATAACACACAGACTAAGAAAAAGATACACTCCTCCATCTCTGTTTTTCTCACACTCTGGTTCTGGCCTCTTAGTCCTTCAGCTTTTCTGTCTCACTATCTTTCTTTCTGTCTCCCGCTATCCTTGTGTGTCTCTCCCCTTCTCTCTTTCTCTCAGAAAAGTCTCTGCAATAAATGAAACTTTCAGACACTGCCATTTTATATACTTGTGTATCTCATGCAATATGGATACTATACTTCCTGTGTCTCTCCCTCTTGGTCTACATCTCCTTGTCTTTCTTTCTGTCTTGATGTAAGTTGTTTATCTTGTTTCTTTCTCAGCTCTTTGTGTTCACCAATCTGTGAGCATCGTAAAGTCAACATGTTTTTGCGTCTCCTGTAAACGAATGCTTCCCTCTGACCACTTCAGCCCAAACAGTACTTCAACACTCCAGTGCTGTTTACATTACCACGTAAACGTTGTATCGGGGCGGGTGTGTGTTTTTACATTGTGTTTGTGTTGATGTGAATGGTGAGATTTGATCTGTGTACATTACAGGCACTTTCTCTGTCTGATTTATATATTGATTTAGCGGTGTGCTCGATAGAGTCCGGCTATAGATGGTATTTTGGACGAGAACTGCACGGCAGTTTTTGAAAAGATGTTGGACAAAAAAAAATGTCCATGAAAAAAAGTTACTCAGTTAGTGTTTTATCACTGATGTTTTTGTCCATCGTGTTTTTCAAACTTCTGTTTAATTCTCGGCCGGTGAAAAGAATTACATGATTGCATGATTACAAGAATGACATGATTGCATGATTATAAGAATTACATGATTTCCAAGAAGCTTGTTCACATTTCTCCAAATGAAGGATCTTTGAAAGACAGCTGTCCATGTGCTACCTTCTACATGGGACAAATTTTTTCCCCTTCTTAGCTAGACAGGGTCAGAAAATCACTCTCTGAACAGAAACATCTAACCCTGCCCCCACATGGTTGACATCCCGTAGTGCTTTCCCTTAGCACTATTTCCTATCTACTGCCCCACCTCCTTTATACAATGAACAGCCTGCAAATAACGAACATTCAAACAAGAACCTTCCAGACGTTTCGTAAGTTATGAGTGGCTCTGAGAAGCACTTAAGCATATTAGCTATCAGATTATGCTGCTTGTCAGACTGTGCTACAGTAGCTAGTTTGCTTTAACCAGATACGTTATGGCTAACAATAAATAACATTTTGGATTCATGGAAGCATATCATTCAAGCACTTTAGCTACGTAAGGGTGGTGGTGCATCCAGAGCCTATCCTGGGAACACTGGGTGCAACCCCTAGATGGGACCCCTATGTACACACATTCACACTCTATCACATCTACGGGCAATTTAGAGTCACCAATCCACCTCCTTATATATTTTTGGGAGTTTCAAAGAAACATGAGAACCCAGAGGAAACCCATGCAGACACACGGAGAACATGCAAAACTCCAAATAGGCAGTAACCCGAGCTCAGGAACGAACCTGGTACCCTGGAGCTGTGAGGCAGCAACGCTACCATAATGGATTGTAACTCAATTTTAAATCATGAACATAGACATCCCATAAACAATATGGCATTTACTATCTGTGAATACCATCCAAAGCCCAAAAACATCTTTACCCAGACATTCTTTTTGTTCATTTCAGCCTGGTTGCTTCACTAGCATCACTAGCAGTTTAAGACTTGATCCTATTTAGGTGCCAAAAAGGAAACAATAAGAACAGAAGACACTCGGCTTTCTCTCCATACAACAATAGCACTGAACAACAGAGTCATTCATCGTGCACTTATCCCTCTCTCTACGCTCGTCTCTAAGGAGGAGGATAGTGAGAAAGACACAAAAACAAGATGTCAGAGCTGCATTACAGCTTCGCTAACTAATGACTTGGCAAGGTCACAACCTCAGGGACTCTGGTAACTTCCAGTCCGTCACCTCTCAGCAGGATAAATCATCACCTTTTCACCTTAAAGCTGACCCCAAAGCAAGAGAGAGAAAGTGAGGAAGTGGGAGAAACTGGTGTAGAAGAAAGACAGCTAGTGTGTGTGCAACGTACAGCTCTGAGGATGCATTTGTTTGGATATACTGTATATTGCTAAGTAAATCTAACAGTATTATGTTACACTGATATACTGTAGGTAACCCATTATTCCTTGGATGGGTGCATCATTTGACCTAAAGAGCTGAAAATTTTGGGTTTCTACATTGTTCTAGTAAACTAGTGAATGCTGACACTCTTTAAGCATCAGCTTTAAAGAATACTCTACAAGTTTCCAACTGTATAAATGAGCGTCTCTGTAAGTACTCTAAAAATGGGAAGTTGAAAAAGGAGACACTGTGATAAACTGAAATATATGATGGAGCTTCATTGGAATGTGTATTTTTAGCACAGAAAGAAATGAATGTTAACTTGGCTAGCAAGCACTTGCCCCCTTAACGGTCAACCAGTTGCTCTGGAATTGTGGTCACATCTATTTTACATGGATAACATGGCTAAAATTAATCATATCCTGGCAAAAATCTTGATTTGCAAAAACAAACGACTATGAGCCAGTTAGTTAGCTAGGTAGTTACAATGGTTATCATACCTGTTTTTTATTTTCTTTCAAAGAACAGCTAATGGATCTAGGTGTAGTGTTTGTACTGCCATTTCTAAACCTTGGCAAGAGAGTTATAGACATCTTAAATGGTATCACATAAAAAAAAAAAAAAAAACATGAATCGAAATTGGATTTAAAATACAAGGAGGTGATTTTTATTTTTGACAGGAACCCCTTGGATGCCTCCTCAAATCGAGCCCTTCATGTGACTACAAAAATACAGAGACTGCTATAATACCCAACTTATCTAATAACCAAGTATCTGTGTGAGTGTTTCTTGGTGCTGTTTCTGGCTTCTTTGTGATGGGTTTATGAGCAGCGATCATTCACATTCAGTAGTGCTCTCACCATTCAGACCAAATGCTCCTCTGCTATTGAGTTCTACTGAAGCGTACACTTAAGAATACACCCAGCCTAAGAGACAGGGAGAGGGAGGGTGGGAGAGGAAACAAGAGAACATTACACCCAGTCTGAGAGAGAACACTATACCCAGCCTGGGAGAGACAGAGACGGAGCATCTAAAGTGAACGTGACTCAAATTGCATCACAATAAAGAGCTTTTTGAAGCAGTTGGTTTTAGTTGTTGGAGACAATTAAAGTGAAACAAACCAGCGATCATGAAGTGGCAAGCTTAAGGAAATCTAAGCATTGATTTTGTTAATCATTGGTCTTAAGATCTAACCCAGTAATCCATCTATAGAGCAACATGAAGACTAGAGATCTCCGGAGATCACAGCCAGCAGTTACCACAAACAATAGCTCAGTCTGTGCTCATATATCAACAGCCAGTTGCTTCATATTATGGAAAAAGAACTCTTGAAGACAGAGTGTCACACATGCATGACAGATTATGTAGTCTGGCATTAAAAGAGGAACATCATGCTTTCTGCTCAAGCACAGTATTAGTCATTTCACTGTTAGAATTGTAAGTTTTAGACTTTTAAGATTAGGTTCCACCAGTGTTATAGGTTTATATGCTGGAATTCTCCAATGTGTTTTGGTGTGGTTTTAGACATTCTTTAGGATTCTTCAGTCGTTAGACTTTGAAGTGTTGGACATTGCCTTTCAGAATCCTTCATTTGTTGGTCCTTCAACTGTGGAAGGAATAATACAGAAAGTTCTTTCTGTATTAATCCTTCCAGTGTTAGACCATCAAGTTTCCAGTTCTAGGTTATGTGTCAGAACTGCATCGTCCAGTACTACATCTTCCAGCGTTATTCATCTTTCAAGTGTTAGATCTTCAAGTGTTGTACCTTCAAATGTGGTAGTCCTTTCAGCGTTAGACCTTCAAGTGTTGACTTAAAGTGTTAGACTTTCCAGCTCTAGGCTATAAGTGTCAAACCTTCAAGGGCTAAATCCTCCAGTACTGTGTCTTCCAATGTTAGTACTCCTTGAAGAGTTTGAGCTTCAAGTGTTAGATCTTCCAGTGTTGAAAGATCAAGTGCTAGACATTCAATTGATGAACCTTGAAATGCTGTAGTCCTTCCAATGTTCCTCTTCTACCAGACCTTCATGTATTAGTTATTTAGGTGTTAGTCCTTTCATTCTTCCAATGTTGGAACTTCCCATGTTACTTTTGGACTTTCTAGTGATAGATATTCAAATATTGGAGCTTCAAATGTTGACTTTTTCTGTGATAGTACAACTATTACTCTTAAAATGATATTTAGTTGAGTTCCAGTCCTTACAGTGTTAGATCTTCAAAGGTTAGTCCTTCCAGTCTTAGTCAAGTATCAATCACACCACTGCTATGCCTGAGTTGGTTGTTCCAGTGTTGGGAATTGTGGTTTCTGTTTCAGTGGCAGCAGCTTTACCAGTGTTAATCGTATTATTCCTGCAAGCAGTAATCCTTTTAATCTTGCCAGTGTTAGTTGTGCCAGAAGTTGTCGAATGTGAAGGTACTGTTTTCTCTGCCAAATGGACAAGCATGAAATCTCTCTATAATGAAGGAAGTCTTCTGATGATACACACACTTTATAAAGACACACATCATCAGATAAACACACCTTTCAATACTATTTCCTATACTATCACACTCTTGAATATGGTCTCCCACTCACATAGGATGGCTGATTCCCTGGAGCGTTTTTAATGCGTTCTATGAAGGTCATAGAATAATATATTTTTTCCTCCATTTGGGTTTGCATTTGACATAAGTTTGGATCAGTTTTGGACCACATCATAAATTTGGATAAGGTTGGAGCAGACCAGAATCCCAAATGCTCAAAGAAACAAGGTATTCGTGAAAGCATCCTAAATCGAAATGTGTTTTTGCTATCTCTTGTGCTATTTTTCATTTTTTTTATCAGTCACTTCACATGAATCTTACAGTCTTGTAAAGACTCTGCAAGATGTGTTTTTGTTTCACCATACATAAACTTATCTCTTTTAGGTTTGTCTTGAATTTCACATACGCTTTTTACATTGGATCGGGGGTCCCAGAACACTTCAGGAAACAAGCGGACGTGAAAGCATCCTAAATTGCAGTGTTGTGTTTTCGCTATTTCTTTTCCTATTATTCATATACGCTTCCAGTTACTTCCTCTGTCTGTCTCTTACAATTTCTTTCCCCATCTCTCTTTCTTGCTTTCTCTCCTCCATGAATGGCCTCAGTAAGGGGAACAGGTCTGTTATAGCTGTGCTCTTTGGCAGAAATATGCTTTATGCCACCTCATGTTAAACGCATTAGCGTTTCTGCTCCATTCTACTCGGCCCGCAGCCCGCCAGACGCTTCCTGCTCCTCTCCAAACGACACACACAGATGGAGAGAGACAGAAAGAAAGAAAAAGAGCAAGGGAGGGGTGATTCTATGGATCAGGGATTACCAAGTGGAGTTTTATGATTTGAAGCAATGTTTTAACCCAAATCCATTTTTTGTGCTCCATGAAGATTTGATAGAAACTCATGGCATGCCTTTAGTTTTTCTTTCTCCAATTCTGGTTTGGCTCTGAATTCAGTGCCTTTTTGAAATGATCCAATCACTAATGCCGATGCTAATGCTATCTGCTGAAGCTTCTTGAGTTTTGTATGAGCATTGGGAGAAGGTTTAGGGTTTGCTAAGAGCAGTGGCGTTTTAGTTAACTCTAAAACTGGCTTTACTTGTGTTTTGTGGTTGGAATGTTGGCTGAAGAGATCACGGCAAACAGGAATTGTGAAAAAAAAAGTGTGTGTGTATATATGCGTGTTAAAGACACAGGGTTGTGAGGTAGCGTTTAGATGTTTATGGTGTGTAACGAGACGTTTGTAATTTCACTCTCCTGGGGTTTGGTTTGGTGTGTTTCTGTGTGTATGTGTGCGAATGTGAACCATTGTGTTCTGTTTAATCTCCATCCTAGACACTTTAACTGTCAGGGAGTTCTGGGAGCCGCTGTGCACAAAAATTAGCGATTATGTACCAACTGCTGAGGTCTTATTCACATACACACACACACACACACACACACACACACACACACACACACACACACACACACACACACACACACACAGTCTCTCAGCTAGTTGCTCTCTCATTCTCACAGTCTGTCTCTCTCTCACACACATTTATTGTGTCTTATTGTCACTGTTTTGGGCTTCTCTCATTGAGGCACTCAGTGGGGGGCGTAATGGGGGGGGTGGGGTTCACACACACAATTTCAGCCCTGTTTAGACTTTTAATCATGCACACACACACACACACACACACACACACAAGAAAAAGAGCTTAAACATATCTTGACATATCTTTTATAGCCATGTGTATGTAATTTTCAGGTACAGGGACTTTGAAATGAAATGTTTAGATATTAGACGATAGAGAGTTGGATAGATTAGTTATTATTGGGGGAATCTAAAAAAAAAAAAAAAAAACAGTGCTTATGTCGTCATTTAATTATTCTACCAAAAATCAGCTCAATAAGCTGATATGGTACACCACCATAGCCTAGAAAGCTAAGTTACTTGTACCATATAGCCACTTCTCACAAACGTTACACTTACCCTAATTAGTGGGGATTTGAGAACATTGTTTAACCCCAACCCTACTACTGAGATTGCTAGTAGAATAATCAAAAGAAGTGGCCATAAGAAACCAATTGGACAAGTTGGAATCAGTGATGATTCCTGCTCTATCCCAGACGAAACCCAAGTGGACAAGGATAGATTGTGTGAAACTCCATACAGACAGTACCCTGAGCTCAGGATCAAACAGGAGACCATGGAGCTGTGAGGTGCCAACTGTACCTGCTGCACCACCATGCCACGCTTTACGTTCAATAAAATCTGGAAATCCAGAATCCAGAGTCTTGCTTTTCTTGTAAACAATGCGGTAGCCTTTTTTTTTTGTTTCTAAAGTTTTAAACAATGCCCACAACATCAAATGTAACTATAAATGGATAAAAAGTATGATGTCATACTGGTAAAACGTTGCTATGGTATAAGACTAACAATACATTGGGTCACATGACCCCATCCCTTGATTGTTTTCCTATAACATCATGGTTTTTTTCCTACCCCTTTGTTTACCTGTCAGTTCCCACTAGCTCTAACTCTCCCCTATCACGCCATATCTACAAACTGGGGAGGGTGGGGCAAACGTGTTTACTACAAGACGCATGAAGCCACCCTCTGCATTTCTTTCAAACTGTTGCTTGTGCTGCATCAAAGGGCGGCATAAAACACTCGGAAGAAAGTGCTTTCTACCCTCTTCTGCATACATGAGCTCACAGACACCCATGATTGGCTAGTGTTCCTGTGATTGACAGGAGACTGGGAGAGCATGCCATCTCTTCCCCCGAGAGAGCACGGCCAATTTTGCTATCTTTGTAAATAATTAAGGAAGCAAAGGGCTGTTGACGGCACATCCGATTGATTTCTTAAAATCAGATTTTTGTTTGAGGGTCCACATTGCAAATAAGTTTTTCCTCCTCAAGTCTGCAAGCCAAAATAAAAAAACAAAGTTGTGAAGATTCCGCCTCAGTGACTTTTTACCCCGAGATGTGCAGTTTTCCTCTCAGAGTGAAGTCGACTTTGTTTCTAACACAAGTATTTACTGCATTGTTAAAGTAATGCATGTACACACATACACACACACTCTTTCTCTCTGAATCATCTGGGTCTTATAGGGATGTGTGTGTGTGTGTGTGTGTGTGTGTGTGTGTGTGTGTGTGTGTGTGTGTGTGTGTGTGTGTGTGTGTGTGTGAGGAGGATCAGAAATCTGTGCTTAGACTCCTAGAGTAATGACCTCCTAAATCTACTGCATACACCAAAGAGACAAAAAAAAAAATAGAGCGAGGTAGTAAGATAGAAAAAAGAATGAGAGACAGAGAAAGAGAGTGAGTGTGTGTGTGTGTGAGAGAGAGAGAGAGAGAGAGAGAGAGAGAGAG
>CM040987.1:20085721-20127129 GCA_022985145.1 Pangasius djambal | reverse complement strand
ATTGTACCAGTTCTGGCAGCAGTTCCATAAACAGATTAAAAAAAGGTTGTAATTGTTGATATGATGAAGTTTTATGTAAGAACATATTTATTTAATATTTTTGGAAAGGAGTCTCCCGTGTTCTTATTATGCTCTTTGGTCAAAATAGGCTTTAAAAATTAATAAAATCTTCTGTATAAAAATCTTCTGTATTAGCATGGCTCACACTCTTAATAAGTAATAATATAGTATCTATTTATACAAGCAAAATCAGAAAATATAGCTTTTTAAAATCAGTGGTCATGCTCTTGACCTACAATATAAATATATTGAAATGGAGGTCTATGGAGCACTGAATAAGATGACTTGCATTTGACTAGGAGGAAAATATGCATCTTCTTTGTCTCCTTTTCAGCTTTGTTTCTGTCTCGAGGGGAATTATATTCAATCACAAACACCATTAATGCAGACTGTGGATGTGGGGAACTTCTAAACACGCGCTCTGCGTATTTATTTAAGCAATAAACAGCAAGATGCAAAGCAAATGCCTGTTTTGATTTTGATCGTAGCGTGTTTATCGGCAATGGGTTGCGGGCATTTAGGGGATCAAGTGTAGGTTGACAGTGGTGGTTTTTGTGTGTGTGTGTGTGTGTGTGTGTCTATGTGGAAGGATCTGTTGCAATGTTGACAGTGTGTATATGTTGTGTTTTGGTGTGTAAAGTCTGAATCCAGGATGAAAAACTGTTTTTATTCCATCAGTTATCAAAAGCACTCCATAGTGCGAGATGAAAACACATAACACTCAATTTTCTTCATCTCGTTCTCTCATTCAGGTGGAGATCACGCTTCAGGACATCAACGACAACCCTCCAGTTTTTCCCACTGACATTCTAGATGTGACCGTCCAAGAAAACGTGGGTGATGGATTCAGGGTAATGCAGCTAACAGCAACCGATGCAGACGAGGTAGGAAATTCCCTGTGGAAAAATCTGGAATAATAGCTGCCTCAACTGAATGTTTCTGCTAAATATACCCGGACTTTAAAGTGATATTCCGTGTGATAAATTCTGCTCTGATTACAGTGAGGAATAAGGCTGACATAAGTCATTTCTAGGCTAAACCTGACGAGCGGCGCTCTAATGGATCGGTCTGGGTGTGTGATGAATATCAAGGTGCTGATGGATATCGTTAATAGCGTTAACAGAATGTTGAAATTTGCCAAGAAAAGAGAGAGAGAGAGAGAGAGAGAGAGAGAGGGAGAGTGTTGCGGTTGGAATTGGATTGGACCCTGCAGAATGCTGTTGTCTCGCAGCTGAATGAGATTTAATCACTAAAGACGGAAAGGAAACCGTACGTTTGGCCGATGATCTGGGAAGGTATTTGAGAGGGAAAATGATTTTAAAAAGGAAAACAGGTATTGAGTAATGGAAATCTATTTTCTCACTCCCTGCTTCTCTAGTGCATTTTCCATCCACCTGTTTTTAGGTGAAATTTGGATGAATAGAATGAGCTCAATAAGCTAAATAGTACCGCGTGTCAAAATTGTACACAATTATGATACCGCGTAGTGCACTATTTTGACATACTACTTAGTACAGTAGTGTGAGGTTTGGGACGGAGCCAGAGGTAATGGCCGGTTGTCAAGAGAATCATTTATACTGACAGTATAACCCGTAGCTTGCTAGTACCACATGCCAAGTAGTATGAACATACAGCGCCGTATTGTTTTGGGATATGCAATAGTATGCAATGTTACTATTGCGACTGTTTGCGTTTGTTGCTTTGTGGATAAAGAAACGATGTTATACAGGGTGATAGTAACAGGTTTCTGCAATAAACTATGATATAGCGAGTGTGCTTTTGGCAGCCGGTGCTCTTTTAATGACATCATCATGCTGTTCTTCTCCAGAACTTTCAACACAACAGTAGTTAATAGTAACACACAATAATTCACAGTAAGTTTGCTTAACGTTTAAGAAACATTTGGATGCAAAACACAGAACAGCTGCACAGACTGTTGGAGTTTGGTTTTGTCCCCTTTTGTTGTCTCTCTCCCCTTCTTTCCTTACTTTCTGATTTCATGAAGTCACTTGAGATGTGTCGATGAGTCTCTGTGAGGCTGCTTGAGTTTGTATTACATCTCTGGCTTCCTCTTGTGCTATAAACCTCTGCTTCTTTCCCATCTCACACAGGAAATGTGTAAAAAAAAGTTCCGGCAGTTGCATAGCTCTGTTACAATACTTTAGAATTACACCCTCATGCAGGACTCTTAGACCTTCCTTCTTACCATGAACCCTGAATTTGTGATGTATCAGTTCATGTTCATTTGTGTTAATGGATGAGAAACACACATCTATTCCAAAATCACAGAAATCACCAGAATTTTTTCCATCAGCAGGGCAGAGAAGCGTTTACTTTTCTCCAGGTGTTCTCAGATTGGAAGTGTAATGCAGACCAGTGCCAGGGTGGATGAACGTCCTTGGCTAACATTAGTCCAATCAGATATATCTGGAGCCTTTTTCAGCTAAAGCCACATGTGTAAGAAAAGAGTGAGCCAAGCTCTGTAACAACAGACCAGCAGACGGGAACATGTTTTTGGTTTCTGCAGAATTTCTCAGGTCTGAAGGTCTGGCTCTCCACAAGTTGGCGCAGAACGGTGTCAGCCATTCTAAGGTTGTTTCAAAGTGGGTATAGACAAGCTCCAGGTGGAGTAGAATAGGTGACTCCAGAAGGGTTGCAGGGTTTCTTAGGGCTGCAAATGTAGCTTGAGTAAGCTTGTGAAGGGGTTAGTAGTCCTCAAGTTAAATCAGATCTGTCTCAGCAACAGTTAACTCTCTTCATGGTGACACACGTGGTCTGAATATAAAAGTGGCTTTCCACTTTTCCAGGGATTTGTGCCCGTTCTGCCACAAGAGCATTAGTGAGGTTGGGCACTGATGTCAAGTAAGAAGTCCTGGTATGCAGTCAGCATTCCAATTCATCCCAAAGGTGTTCAGTGGGGATGAGGTCAGGGATAAGGCCACTTGAGTTCTTCCACATCAGCCTTGGCAAACCATGTCTTTATGGATTTGCTTCATGCACAGGGGCTTGTCATGATGAAACAGGTTTGGGACCTTTAGTTCCAGTGAAGGAAAATCTTAATACTACAACATACAAAGACGATATAGACAATTGTGTGTGTGCTTCTACCTTTGGCACAACAGTTTGGGGAAGTACCACATATGGGTGTGATGGTTAGATGTCCACATACTTTTGGCCGTATAGTGTAGTTCTGGACAGGGTTCTGATGGTCTGGTTGATCCAAACAGAGTTGTAGCTTTTCTCAGCTTGGTCCAGGTAGATATGGACCGGGTTTTATCTCTTCTCAGGTTGGTGTAGGAAAGTATTTCAAAGGTTTATTTAGTTTGGTAGAGTTGGACCTAGGCATGGTTGTAGTGGATTTATATGCTTACCCTTTATATAGTATTATTTAGGTTGGCACTGGTAGGTCTGGATAGGGTTTACTCTACTTAGGTTGGCACTGATGGGTCTGGGTAGGGTTTTAGCTCTACTCCAGTTGGTACTGGTGGGTCTGGATAAGATATTTGCCTCAGATAAATTCAGGTGGAACTGAAAAACATTCTTGTTAACTTGGTCTGAAGCACTGGATAAGCCCTGAGTAGTATTTGGTCTGGATAGGGTTTTAAGTCTTCTCATTTTGGTCCAGGTGGACCTGGACAGTGTCAAGTAAGTGTAAAAATCAGCTTCTGTTAGAGTATGCTCTTCTTGCCTCAAACCCTGTTTTGATGTACAAATCAATTCATGGTCATCTGTATTAAAACGTGGGAAACACTTGTCCTATCACCATCATCTGTTGAAACCTCAAGTGTTTCAATCAGCAAAGCAGAGAGAGGTTTACTTCACCCCAGGTGTTCTGTAGTGTAGACCAGTGCCAAGGAGGAAGGCCGGCCTTGGCTAACATGGATACAATCAGGAATATCTGGAGCTTTTGCAGTTAGAGCCACATGTGTTACAAAGGAATGAGTGAGCCAAACTCTGAAACAACAGACCAGCAGACTGGAACAAGGATCCAGACATCCTAACGATCTCCAAGGTTTAACTATTGAACATGTGGAAACCGTGTGGAGGGGATGAAAACACAGTTTTCCCTTTATCCCTCTCCCTTTATTTCACTTCTGATAGAGAAGCACTAAGAGAGAAATCTTTTAGTTTAAGTTTTAAAACGTAAAGCTAAATTAATGAAATACGCAATTTTTGTAGAACAGTGTTTATATTTATGAAGGATATAGAGTTGAACAAGCTCAACATGGTCTCAAATAAAGGCCTTCAGAAATGATCAGAAGTGGGGAATGGTGGCTTAGTGGTTAGCCTTGCACCTCCAGGGTTGTCCATAGTGTGTGCGATTGTGCCCTGCCTTGGGTGTCCTCTGCCTTGTGCCCTCAGACCCCTGGGATAGGCTTCAGGCTCTCCGTGACCCTGGGTAGGATAAGCAGTACAGAAAATGGATGGATTGTTGGATGGAGAAGCCCAGGCAGATACTGCAAGTTTGGTGTGTGTAGGTGTGTGTCCATTTAAAGTGACGTTAATTAAACCTTTGTGTTGTAATTTAGCTAACAGCTTGTCAGCGCCTAAGTTCAATCCTGTTACAGGAAACTGGGATTTCCTGTAAGAGCCGCCGTACCTCCCCGAATACTTACCCCATACATTTGTTCTCTTCTTCTCTTCTGTTCTCCCCCCATTCCTCCCTCCTTTTCTCCACTTCTCCATCTCAAAGTTAACTGAAGTTCCGTATGTGTCCTGTCATGTCGTGTCTTAATTGTGGCCCCGTCCAGAAAGAACTATAAAACCTCTCAACATTTTAAGTGGAGGTCAGACAGACGGAAGTCTCTATCATTCTCCTTCTCCGGTCACAGCACTTA
Organism: Pangasius djambal; assembly: GCA_022985145.1. Taxonomy (NCBI): domain Eukaryota; kingdom Metazoa; phylum Chordata; class Actinopteri; order Siluriformes; family Pangasiidae; genus Pangasius; species Pangasius djambal. The sequence goes on along the minus strand of CM040987.1, from coordinate 20,122,231 downwards.
AAGAGTTTTAATTGGTTAACAGAAGGAGGGGTTTTTGACCCAGGTAGTTGATGGCAAATCCAGATCAAGAGCAGGGAACCAAAGGACAGCTTCTTTTGGAGACAATTAAAGGAATGGTTTAATGAAAAATGTTCCCTTCACCCCAGTTGTATTCAATCAATCCAGGGCATGTGTGCTTGCTTCTTTAGATTTGCACAAGAGCTACGAGTCTTATGTAGCTTACTACTAAATGAAGCATAAAACCACCACTTTAGCATCATGCAAACTGCATGCCTAAATCATTGCATTCTCACCTCAAACAATTTTCAGTTGTTTACTGAGGCTTAATTGCATATGTGATTTGAGACACTATGGCTGTATATTGTGCATTTAATTTTTACTGTAGATACAGAGTTCCAAAGCAACAGAACCTCAGGTGTTAATGATATTGATAATTAAGCTGATGGTTTAAATCTCAGGACTGCCAGAGAACAGTTGTTGGTCCCTTGAACAAGACCCTTAATCCTCAATACTCAGCCACAGATTTGAATAGGATTCTGCCACACTTTGTAAGTCACTTTGGATAAAATGAATACATGTATAACATTTATACCACACTGCTTCTCTCGAATTGTAAAGAGCCAATTCCAGTGTCACTTCTTTATTTTGAATGAAAACATATTTGACAGCATGTTGAGTGGTGTTCTTTGAATCCTGTCGTGCATGGAGCCAGTAGTCTGGGACTCCATTGTTTTTCGCTTTTAAATAGACCCATCACAGACTGTCTGCACAGTTTTTCTCCTCTGGCTTGCTATAGTATCAGATGTGTAGCGCTTGTGCTTAGTGCAGGTATCAAGGGATCTATTAGCTGAATTTATGGAGGAATGCAACACCAGTCCGAGTTCAAAAAGCAGGGCAGTTCCTCTGAGATCATACACCATTTGACTGCTACCAAGCTCTGTTTCTGCTTTTTACACTCCCTGTCTTCAACACACTCTTTGTCTCTGTTCGCCACCTTTTTTGTGATAGTCTCTTATTTACTTGGTTTTCCGATTCAAATAACAGTCATCAAGAGAACATGTGGTTTAGGACATTGTCACAAAAAAAGAGTCACTATAAAGTTGAATGCCATAACTTTGTACTATTTTAGTCTATTCAGTAGCAAATTAGTGGTTAGTGTATGAGACTACATAAATCAACACACTCAGGTTAAGCCTAAGTGCCGTTCTTTGGAAATGGAGAATAACACCACATAAATGCTTTAAAATAAAATAATGACCACCAAGGAATCTTGTTACAGTGGAATCTGTATGTTCATGCAGTTGAGACTTTTGTTAATATGCCTACATGACCTCTGACTCTACATGTTTCTTGCTGTCTTGTTGCTAGCCCTAGTGCCTAGTTCCTGGTGATTTAATTAATTGCTGGTTTTGACCCTATCTCTTGGATTTACTGACTTACTGTCAGGCTCTGGCTGTGATTATTACTGTAACAGCAGGGAGCCATCCAATAAAGTGTTAAGCTAGTGAAACTTGAATACCTTCTCACCAGATTTTATTGTTAGAAACATTTTTTTCTTGTGTTGTTTAGTGCAGTAAGTGTGTCTAATTCTGAATCGGAACTGAGTTGGAAATATGCTCTCATACTCATCCATTCAACATGAAACCCAACATCTGGAGGAATGAAATACTCAGACTAATGCTAATTGATATGAATAAATTCTGAAGGGTGTAACAATAGATATAGGAAACCTAGATGCTGCATTAGCTACTATTGTGTCAACACACCTGCCAGGAGGGGCTAGCTGATAAAATTGTCTGTAACTTTCACAAAGTGTGCTTTGTTACAGAAATCATAAGCCTGATTTCAGAGAATTTTAGCTAGCTAGTTTGAGCTAACGGGACAGGATTTGTGAGAGGAGTTTTAAGTTATATTAACAAACGTAATGACAGTCTTAACTGCTAACATTAGGCAACTATTTGAAATAATCTGAGAGAATTTGTGAGAGGATTTTTAAGTTACAATCATAAATCCTTTCCATAAATTCACTAACACTCCTTAGGTAGCTAAAAGAATCTAACTTAGCAGGATTTCTGAGAGAAGTTTTAACTTTTGTTCATGAACATTAAAAATCTTCACTGTTAACACTAGTCTGGTAGCTAAAATATTTTAAGTTGGCAGGCATTTCTGAGTGGATTTTTAATTATATTCATAAATGTAAACAATTTTGCGCAGGTTGCCTAGCCAGAATCTATGCTCTGCCAACAAACCCTTGTCTGTGTTTATCGACTGTATGTCATCACCTACTCCATACTGCGTAGTTCCAGCGTCGTGCTTGCTAGCAAGCTAAAAGGTTTGGATAGTGAGACAAGTGAGACATGCTTTAGCAGGTGATTCGAATAGCTCAGGATGCACCTGTTAAAACAAACCAGTGTAGATTAATGTTTTACAGGAGAGTAAGGTTCAGTGATGGCAGACCTGGGTGAAACTGTGAAAGTTTGCTAAAAATATTAACACAAAGCCGCTTCACTAGTCAGCAGATGATGTCCACATGCTAGTCTTTCTGTCTGTACTGTGATACAGTCTCTACAAATGTTATATCCTAAACACTTTTATTAAGTTTGGCAGACAGACTGACTTTCTTAAGTCTCGGAGGATGTCTCTAAATACTGTACATTTAGAGAAAGATATCAAATGCTGCAATTTTTCACAGAGTTCAGTCTTGTTTTTTTTTGTTGTTTTTTTTCTGTATTCATGTGTATTTAGTTTCAGACCACACAGACTGTTCCAAGGCAAGATTTGAGAAGATCAGGTCAAATGTCCAGGACTAGTTTGTGCTCTTCTTACTCCTTTTCAAAATATTTGAAATCACTGCACCTGATGGAAAGATGACCATTCACATGTTATTTTACTGACTTTGTAGAAATTCACTTAATATTTGCGAAACACGCTATTACTGTTTTCAGTGCACCATAGTACCTACTTACAAACCTATAAGTATAACGTAACCTAACCTATTATATAATAGTATAACTATTATGAATCTTCTGCTCACTGCCAAAGTGCAAATTTCTTTTTTAATTCTATTGCAGGGTCCAAATGCCCTTGTGACTTACACCATCATCAGTGGGGCAGACGACAGCTTCCGTGTCGATCCTGAATCAGGTGACCTGATTGCCACAAAGCGATTGGACAGAGAACGACGGTCAAAATATTCTCTGCTTGTCCGAGCAGATGATGGACAGCAGTCATCAGACATGCGTGTCAATATCACCGTCAGTGATATTAACGATCACGTTCCGAAGTTCTCTCGCTCCGTGTACTCTTTCGATATCCCAGAGGATATGGCTCCAGGTAAACCCAATTTATAATTATTAATATACGTATCGAAGTGCAATAATAATAATCACAACACCTCATGCAGGTTTTACGTTTGTACCTTTACTGTTGGCTGAGGTTTTTTCAGGGACATTGATATAAAATGAGAGTACCAATAAGGTTTATTGATGCCTATTCAGTCTTATTGCTCATTCTATCCCAGTAGTACAATCCCATGTAGACAATGGAATTGAAAGTTTCCAGTTATTCATTCTTATTACAGCTTTATGGCTACAAAACCAAATTAAGCACTTCCATTTTGGGTTCCATTAGGTTTCAAGCTGCTTCAAAATGACAGCACTGTAAAAAATATATATATTCACCAAATGAGTCAATATAGTGATGAAGTGATGGGCTGATAGGTCACTGACAAAAGATGCATATATGACTTGAAAATTTCCCTAAAACATCAGTAAGATACAACAGAGACATAATGGGCATGAGGTCTTTTGGGAGTCGATTAGACAGGACTGATTTAGCGTAACCCAATCTAGGACCTAGGGCTCGAGCTCCATGTACTAAAACAGGATCAAGCCTCTAAACCATCTAGGAGTGGTCATGCCAGACTAAATACAACAAGCGGGTGACTCTCAGCATTTATCCTGCAGAAAATCAAACCCACACTGCCTGTTCATTGTCAAAGCCTCTGCTAGCGTTTTATACCGAATGAACACGACGTCTGCGTTACCCCAAACCGCAAAAAAAAAAAATCAAACTGCACAACAATAATAAACTCTACTGGGAACAGGGAAAGTACAAGTCAGCATTCATTGTGTGTTTTGTAAAATGCGGTTCGGCTATGCTTTGATCCATTCCATATTTTGCTGCCTCTCGTTTCTCACTCTCTCTGCATTTTCTCTCCCAAGGCTCCATAGTGGCGGCTATTTTGGCGAGTGACTCGGATTCCGGGTCAAATGGTGAAGTGACCTACTCTCTCGAGGAAGACGACGATGATTCCACCTTCCTTGTCAACCCTGTCACCGGAGTGTTTAATGTAACGAGGCCACTGGATTATGAAATGCAGCAGTATTACATCATCACTGTGAAGGCGGAGGATGGTGGAGGCCAAGCCAGCCTGGTTCGGGTGTATTTTAACATCCTGGATGTAAACGATAACAAGCCGACCTTCAACGCGTCTGTTTACAGCACATCTGTCTCAGAGGACCTGAGTCTTGGGTCTCCTGTCCTTACCGTAGCAGCAAGCGACGCTGATGATGGTAAGATATGCAAAAACACTCCGGGGAAGAGGGCATGGCCCACGTGGTAGTCGCAATGATAGAGGTGTGGAATCTGTCAGTACCAGGGAAGAGGGTGCTGACTCGGTTTGTGTCAGTACCAGAGAAAATGGCATTGCCTCTAGATTTGTTATTCCCAGAGAAGGCCTCTGTTTTCATTTGTACCAGGGAAGAGGGCATGGGTTCTGGGCTTGTTAGTCCTATAGAAGCAAGGGTGGCCTCTGTTTCTGCCATTACCAGGGAAGGGGGCATGACCCCTGCATTTGTTAGTCCAAGTGAAGCAGGTATGGCCTCTGTTTCTGATGGTACCAGGGAAGGGGGCGTCACCACTGGGCTTGTTAGTCCTGATGAAGCAAGTGTGGCCTTGGTTTCTATCAATTCAGAAGCATGGCTTCTGTTCTTGTTATTCCTAGTAAGGAGACCTTGCCTGTCAGTCTAAGTAGAAGAGGTGTAGTGTGTGTCTATCAGTTTCACTGAAGGAAATGTGGCCTCTGTCCCTGTCACTTTGCCCTTGTGTATATGTAGAATAATGATTAAATTGGATTAGATTAAAAGCTGTTAAATTAACAGCCATGTTAAAAAAAAAACTGAGTCAGCGGGATCTCTCAAACCCTCAGTTGCTTAAATTTTTTGAGGACTCATGGGTCTCTGGATAGGGAAAGACTTTGTACGTTCCATTTTTATGTCATCTCTCAGCCTCAAATACCTTGGAGTTTGTTGATCTTCATCTGATTTCCATTCTTGCTGAAAAATGTGGCTTTTGTAATGTTTGCTTCCACGTGGCTCCAGTGAGACTATAGTATTACGCCCCAACTTCAACGCTGGATATTACGCATGCATACTCGGCACACAGGGCAGCGTTATTTGATGCCAGAGAGCTGAAAGATGGAGCAGATCTGGCTTCGTTAAGTGCTCTAGCCTTAGCACATAACCCTGCATGCATTTTTTAAGCAGCGTAGCATTACATCTCCACACACGTTAGGCTGGGGCTAAATTTTTTTTTTTTTTTAGTTAATTAGCAATGCTTTGTCCTACTGACCTTAGTCATCTGTTTGGATTGTTGTATTTTTGTACCAGTTATCCCCAATCAGTCCGTACACCAATCAGAGGTAATTGGGTCAGATTTCTCAATAGTAGTAATTTGCCATTCAGATTGTTTGCATTTTTATTGATTTAGCTTTTTATATAGTCACCTGACACACCTGTCAAACTACAAAAGACACACATAACCTTATCTGTGCTGAAAGAATGATATAAAACACTACATACTGATTTGAAATAGGGACATTTTAAGCCTTCAATCACCTTCAAGGACAAAATACATAAAAGGGCCACTTTTTAGAATCAAAAATGGCCAAAAATATACATAAACCTCTGAGAGTTAAGCGGTAAAGAATGAATCTCTCCAACAATCTCTAGATCATGACTTTACAATTTGGCAGTCTGGGCCCAGATCACCATCTTTGTAATATTAATATTATTTTTTTTTTTAAAAATTCCCTTTCTTGAGTTTTTTAGGGTCAACATGCACAAGAGGGTTAAGATTTAATTTGCACATAACTGTATTGAACGAGTGCCATGGTTCGGCTCGCACGGCAGCGTTAACATAGTGCCAAGCCGCCTTTCTCAGACTCCGCGCTAAATTGGTTTCTAATGTGGTTATGGTGACCTACATTCCTCTTTCCACCCTCTCTCCCTCTCTCTTTCTGTCCTTTTTTCTGTCTCTCTATCCATCTTTCTAAGATCCTCGTCCGCCTGCTGTTTATCCTCTCAGACCATATCGCTCCCAGAATGGCTTTACTAGCACTTTCTAAGTCGTGACCTCTCTGTCCATGGCAGCCGATGAAGAGATTACTTGTTTTCTGTAAACAGCAGGGAATTGTGGGAAGGTGCCGAGGCGTTTCGCATGAGCAGGCCGGCGTGTAGCATTAAAAGATGCTCAATTTGAGATTGTTTGCACTGAGTAAATTGCTCAACGCAGCTCACGCTGCATCTGATATTGAGTGCGACACTAATTACTACAAGCAAATGCAAACTTTAGATACTGTAACACACAGCAGACTTTAAGAACACATTATGTGCAATTCCATTTTTCTCTTTTTTTTTTTGGTGATGACTGGATGTTGACCTTGTCGACTGTAGAAACAAGAGGGAATTGCGGGAAGGCGCTGATGCATAAGAGCTGCTCAATTTGACTTCATGTTGAGCATTCTACAATCTGAGTGTAGATCATTCATTACTGACATATTTAGTGCACTTTTTTTTTTTTTTTTTTTTTTTTTAATTTACAATGCGTCCACATTTAAACACACTTATTATATGAAACATGTCTCTATGATAACCTTTTAATAGTTACTACAGCGGCATGAGCTGTGTCAGCTGTCTTGGGAGTTATAAATTCTCCCATTGTCAAGTAAATCTAGGCTACCTCTTTGAAATGCACTTAATTCTCAGGCTAGCACAGTTATTTATGATTTGCCCGCATTCTTGAGCTAAAAACTCAGATAATTCACAGAGAGGATATGTATGTATCAGTACCAGATGTTGCAGTAACAATATGTGGAAAAGCATCAATCAAATAAGAATATCAGCGTTTAAGGGTGTTTTTGTTATGCACGGGATGCGGTGTTGACATTTTGGGTAATATTAGACTTGATGTTTATTATAAGCAGTTAATCCAAAATGGAGAAATAATACAGATCCAAAAATATTATATGTATATATATGATACAAGCCCATGGTTAAAATCCCTGTAATCTAGTTTCATTAATTCTCTGATCTTTCATAAAGGCATTGTTTAAAATCATAAAAAGTCATGAAGTCATGAGCAATGGTGACTAAGTGGTTAAGGTTTTGTGCTAGTGACTGGTGAGTCTCAAGTCTCAGGGCTGCCAGAGAGCCAAATGTTAGGATCTAAAGGACGATCGTGAGCTTCCCAGCTCTATATTTCTGGATATATATTTTTGTTTTGTTTTGTTTTTTTTGAGAAGAAGCTTGCATGAATATTTAAGGCAGTAGTAAGATTGTGTGCTAGAGATCAGAAGATCCCAGAGAACTACTTTTGCTCTGGCCACTAAAACTACTCACCTGTGTGCTTGGGTTATATACTGTCTCATTTGTAATCTCCCCCCTTGAGACTCCACCTAAATCACACAGAACCCATATGAACATATCCACATCACACAGAACACAGACAGAACCCATACATCCAATTCCCAGAGAACATGTGAAGGGCTGCATCCAAAAACACAGTAGAAATTCCATCCAGATCTACCAGAACCATGCAGAAATCTTACAGAATCCCCAAAAAGCCCACATCCAAACCATGTAGATCACTGATGGAAGCCCATCCAAATGTCACAGAACCCTAGAAAACCCAGTTGGTTCATGCAAAACCTATAAAGAACCTGACCAAATCTCACGCAACTATGAGAGAACCCACCTAAATTACAAAGAATGTAACCAATCTAGCAGAACTGCGAGAGAACCCATCAACACAGACAAATCTCACAGAATTTTGAGCGCACCCACCTAAATCCCAGTGAACCCAGCCAACTCTCACAACCTGATCAAAACAGTCCAAATCACACCAATGATTTGGTTTTATCACACTAAAAGCACCTGCCAAATAAATGCATGTAAATTCTTGAAAACTCATGTAGCATTTCTTATTGATATTGTAATAATAAGTTAATATCTGCTTTCTTAAATAATATTTAATAATAAAGAATTTGCAGAGTTATCTGTTCTTTTCCTGTGTGTATATTCACAGAAATTACCAATAAGTGCCCTGTCGATGGTGCCAGTAATATTATATTTATAAAACAAACCCAATATTTATAAGCCCATTCAATGATACATTCTGTATATTCAGTCATAGATTTTCCTTTTTGATAATTTGAATAGACTCAATTGGAAGGTTCCTGCTGTGTAATATTTCCTGAATCCTGAACTCACTTGTGTATATAATCTTTAATTGTTTTCATAGTTAATAGAAGGTTCTGTCGTGCTTTTCAGGTATGAACGCCCAACTGGCCTACAGCATTGCATCAGGAGACCCTCAGGCCCAATTCACCATCACTAACTCTGGTGTCCTTCAAACTCAGAAACCTCTAGATCGGGAGACTCAGTCCTTCTACAACCTTGTTATCACTGTTAATGACCTGGCTCCGCCTCCTGCCCCCCGCTTTACCAGTACTGCCCAGGTGTCAGTCATTCTACTGGACGTCAACGACTGCTCGCCCATGTTCATTTCCCAGAAGATGGCTTACATCCAGGAGAATACAGCAGTGGATACAGTGGTTTTTACAGCACATGCGATGGATCCAGATAGCGGGCCCAATAGTTATGTGGAATATTCACTTGGCGGCACATACGGAAGCAAATTTAGTATTGGAAACATTGATGGTAATGTAAAGTTGATTGGCGAACTAGATCGTGAAGAGATGGCCAATTACACACTGACTGTTATCGCCAAAGACAAAGGGCAGCCACCACTGTCTTCCATGATGGAGGTTACCATGGTGGTGTTGGATGTAAATGATAATACACCAAGCTTCTCCCAGAACATCTATGATATTGAGATCGAGGAAAACACACTCACTGGTACTGACATCCTTCAGGTGTTTGCAAGCGATGCTGACGAAGGGACCAATGGACAAATCCGGTTCTCCATTGCCGCAGGCAGTGGAAACTCTGATTTCCGTATTGATTCAGTGACAGGTGCGATCTCTGTTGCTAAGCTGCTGGACCGGGAAACTCGGTCTTCATATTCGCTGGTGGTTCAGGCTTCGGATCGGGGGAGTAGCCCTCGAGTTGATCGGGCTACGGTAAACATTGTGCTGCTGGACGTTAACGACTGTGCACCTGTATTCGAGCTCTCACCATACACCATCAACGTCCAGGAGAACCTGGGAAACCTTCCAAAGAACATCTTACAGGCAAGTGCAGAAAATCTAAATCTCACAGAACCAAACAAATTATATGTGCACCAGGTAGAATCCAATTCAAATAAAGTAGAGCACACAGGGAACCAAGATAGGGCTTTACAAAATCTTAAAGAACCCCAAGCACATAACCCAAATCACAAAGGATGTTATTAGAACCCTCCCAGGAATCCATCCCAATCACACAACCCATACAGAGGAATCTTGCCAAGAAACCATCCAAATCTCACTACCCATACAGAGGAACCCTGCCAGGAACCCATCCACATCATACAACTCGTACAGAGGAACCCTGCCAGGAACCCATCCGAATCACAGATAATCAAATCACATAACCCAAGAACCCAAACAGGAACACTACCAAACTGCACAACCCATACAGAGGATCCCAGCCAGGAACCCATCCAAATCACACAAAAAGTCATTGAAATCACTCCAGGCCAAAAATCAATTCAAATAACACACAGTCCAGCCAGGAACCCAAAACCCAGCCAGGAACCCATCCAAAGTCACACAGCATCTAGACAGAACCTATGCAGATCAGAATCCCACTAAAACGGCAAAGAATTCAGACAGAACCATCCAAGCCCTTACAAATATTCTTAAAACAATATTGTTGCTGACATCTATTCAAGAATACATGGTTTAAAATGGAGGAAAAAAATTTCATAGCTCTTTAGCTCTTTTCCAACATGCACCTGGTCTCTTCCTTTCTTTTGCAGGTTGTTGCTCGTGATGATGATTATGGTCTGAATGGGCAGACGAGTTACACTCTGACTGGAGGGAACGATGACGGCTCGTTCAGCCTGACGTCTAGCGGGCAACTCAGACTGGAAAAAACGCTCGATCGAGAGATCCAGGACCATTACGAACTCATTGTCATTGCCATTGACTCAGGTGAGGCTACTGGCTTACTTTGGTGTGTAGTATCGCCTGTAGGTTGAGTTACAGCATAAGATCACCTGTGGGAACTGATTTATTGTACTGGATTAGTTGGGAGTTGCCATGCTAAGAGCTGAAGTGAGTACGAGTGTTTGTTTTTATGCATGCATGAAAGCATGTGCGTGTGTGTATGTGTGTGTGTCTGTGTCGGGAGGGTGAATGTGAGGTTTAGGTTGTTATTGCTTGGAGGTCTGTAGATGAGTGTGTGTTTAGATCACAGTCTATTCTAGTTAAGTGCAGCTCTCCTGCAGCCAAACCACCGTGGCCTGTGGGTGGCTCCGCCCACATTCCAGCCAGGTCATATGACCCACGTTAATGATGGGTATGTTTTTTGGTTTTTTTTACTGCTTCAGCATGCAATGAGAAATACAAAGCTGTATGTACAGCTGAGAAAAATATCTGTTTTCTAAAGTAAAATCTCCTGAATGTGAAGGTGGAACGAATTTTGTCCTGGCTTCTCAAAATCAACTGATCTTGGATTGAGGATGAAGACAGAATGTAGCTTTAGGTGACCGTAAGATTAACATATAGAAAGTAAAGATGATTAAAAAGGTTGTAAGCAAATGAAATAGGCTTTAATGACAGATCATCTAGAAATGGACAATCCAGTAAATCTGGAAAGTAGATTTTCGAAGGGTCTAAAAATGTATTCATAAAACCATGTATTCATTTGTCAGAAATATGGTGACGCAAAAAGTTGAACAAACCTTTGCCAAGTGCATGTGAAAATCAAGAACCGAGAACAACGGAGCCAGCGCTAAGTTAATGAGTGTGTGCATGTATCCACCATTCATTTTCTCTTTTTTTGTTTGTACGTCCAAATACCCAGAACACATGGCATTTCTGCAGTGCTAAAACTGTTCTTTGGCTCTGTTTTCTCCTCAGGGCTCAGTTTAGCAGTTCGCAGCTACAAAAAACTGCTGCCCACAGCCCAAAATACACGGCATGTTTGATTCACTTCCTGCAGTTGGGTCGATCCAGAGTCGAATCGCTTTCTCACTGCAATCGAACCGTACTAGAGTTCACTTGGAATTGGTGTGTGACCGCTTTGCTCGGTTATTTTGGTCAGCACCCGGGTGCAACTGCTGTGCTCTCACCTGCCTAAATGAACCACACCAGAGGAGAAAACACCTAAAGCAAAATCGACAAAGTAATGATCTAAGCCTTCAAGACTTAAACAACAGATGATGCAAAAAAGAAAATTAATGTAGAATGTAGTAAATAAACTAGACTTATAGGACAAAACCTAGAAAATATGCTCAAGGTCTAAGTAGAGTATGTTAGAGCAGTCTAGGAAGTACGTAATCAAAGGTAACTCAGAATTTAGATGAGCTAGCTACCTTAAATGGAAAACCCATAAATGGAATGGAAAAGAATAGATTCTTCTGATCTTTTTTTATTTGTTGATGTCCATTTTTTGGAAGGAGTCAACAGTGTCACTGCTTTGTAAAAGTCAGAGGTAAAGCTTTAACTTAGCTTTTCTAATATGACAACCTGCGAGAGAGAGAGTGAGAGTGATAACTAGTGACATTAAACTATAAATGGATATAAAAGCTTAAGCTTTGGAAAAGTGCTGTAGTACGAGATGAATAAAACACTTCAAGATTTGCTCTTATTGGAAAATAATCAAATTCAGGTTGGTAACAGTAACTCCACTTTCCATCAGGCCGCATCACATCGCGCCATTGTGTTTTTGTCCTTATATAAGATTGCTAACACATTAACAAACGTGCCAGCCTCGTGCACTATGATTGGCTTGTAGTTCTTATTTCCACTGAATGGACAATTGAGAGTAAATTGCCAGAATATGGGTGGGGGAAATATAATGCATCTCCAATGCTCTTGGAGTTGGACTGTTTTGCTCCATTTGCATTGAATGACTTCTTGAATGTCCAATAGGCAGACTGCAATCCAGTAAGCCTTGTCTTATTTTCTTTGGCGGACAGTAGCTGTTTTGTTCTCACAAACCCGCAATCGCCGGTCCGGAGAATAAATATTTATTGCAGTTAAATCATAACTGACGATGCGTGTATTTTTCGAAGTGATTTCGCTGACTGGCAGAAAGACGAAACGAGAAAAAAAAACACGTACAAAAATAGTCAAAAGCAGCTATTGTGTCCTAATAGGGAGGAGAATATCGGAAACCTCTAATGGCTTCCCGGCTGGAACGGTGCAGGATATTTAGCTGAGATATTTGCGGTGTTTTGAAGAAAGGAGTCGGTCGTTCCTTTTTTGGACGAGGAGAGCAGCTAGTCTCGTCCGTCAGGATGGCTGAATCTTTGCTCTGAAAAAGAATTAGTCCGGATTTGGAGTTTTAAAGACTGGATTCGTCATTATGATAGAAACAGATGATGATGAATGACTGAGCCTCACTCAGTGTGACCGTCGTTCGCTCCATCCGTCTATCTGTCAGAGCGCTGCTGCATGGGACTGAGCTGCACTTACAGGAGTGGAAAGAGGAGGAACGTGCCAGCTCTCGACAGATCGGGGAAAGAGAGAGACAGACAGAGAGAGAGACAGGAAAGAGAGTGAGATACAGGAAAGAGTGATACAAAAGAGAGATAGAGAACGATATAAGGAGACAGGAAGAGACGGGCGATAGAGAGAGTTAGGTCGAGAGGTGAGAGATAAGTCAAGAAGAAGCAAAAGAGGTAGAGTGTGCGTATATAAGAGAGGGAGCGAGACAGAAATAGAAAGACAGGAGCAGAAGGAAACAGTGACAGAAAGGGAGTGGGGGGGGGGGAAGGAGTCGAACAAAGAGATGGACTGAAAGAGAGACAAAGTAAAAACGAAGGAAGGCGAAAGAAAGGGACCAAAGGAGGGAGCGTGAAGGAGTGTGTGAGAGAAGAAAAGAGAACGATAGTGAGGGGTTTTGGCTGCACTCGTCATTAGATGATGGGTTCTGCACTCGTGGCAGCAGGATGCTGTTTCACAGTCACTGAGTGAGTTCACTGAAAGGAACAGACGAAGTGAAATAAAGATCGAAAAGAGGAGAGAAATACAGCTACAGATGGAAAATGAGAGAGGGAGTGAGTGAGGAAAGGAGACACACTTCTGGTCCAAATGGAATAACTTAAGCCTACACGGGGGACATTGAAAAAGAGGACACTCGCAGCAGCTGGCTGTAGGGTTGATCCAAACTTATGTGTTGAGAGAAGCTCGTAGCCACCGGGTTAGCATGGCTGAATCCTCACACACTCACTTCCAGAGATATTATAAGGCTTGGTAATATTTGTACATAAACGGTTCATTAAACAAAGCGATACCAATCTCAAACTGTGTTAAAATATTACGTACATTCTGTACTAGGGGTTGCACAGCTATTAATTTCTACTAGTCAACTAGTAGCTGACCAAAAAGAAGTAGTCGACTAGTCGTCTTTAGTTACAGCAGATGATTAAAGCAAATGCCCTAGTTAAAGCAAAAACTGATTCAGGATATCACACTTTTTAGGTTAGGTGAAGCAAAGAACGCGTCAAACCACACTTCAAATACCAGCCGTGCACAGGCTATAAATCACATTTCACACCAGCTTTTCTTCAGGCAACACTGGAAACAACCTGGCAGCAGATGTGGCTCAGTTGAAAACACTGATTCTGGAACTGAGTGAGCGCAGCATGGAAGCTCATGTCCATCAAAAACTCAACGAGTGGTCTTGCATGCATGGAGGACACGGTGTCTACAGCAGCTTCTGGGAGGTTTTTGTATCATGTTCAACTCCGGTTCTAGTAGTGTCTGGAAAAACAGATCTGAATCAGCGTCTAAACTAGCTGTGCTTGCCAGAGGCTGGCTCTAAACTAGCACAGTGGGATTGCATAGTGACACTGATTGCAGAATTAACTTCATCTTGTCTGAAATATTTTTATACTAACAAAGTACTTTAGGTACAGCATAATGCAGTACATATGATACCACATCCAGAAAACAGTATATAACCCTGAGAGATTTTAACCACCACCTATTCCCTGAGGCAGAAAGTGATTCAGCTTCAAGATGGCCGCTGGGGTTGGTTTCATCTTTGCGTCCTTTTGTTCATTTTTTATAGACAGCAGTGTGTCATACAGCATCAGAAACCGCACAAGCAAGCCTGTTTGAAATATTAAACAACTCCACACAGTTTGAGGCGAGTGTCTGATGATTTACATATGCAGTTTGTACAATGTTAAACTGATAGTCTTAAGCTTCCATTGCTTGTTAGCATGTTAGTAAATCAGTCTCAGAGCTCCAGAGCAAAAGTAAATAAGCAAACTTCAGACACCAGACGCTTTGGCTAATCAACTGCATTTTTTGGGGTGGGGGGGGGGGGGGGGGGGGGGTTAACTGTGTACAGTATGTATATTTCATGATGAATGGATGCATCTTCACACGCCTGGTTCGTGGTACTGCACTTTTGTGTGTAAGTTAAATGGGCAGTCATTAAAGAAGAGCTTTAAGGGCTGAAAAATGGAGGTAGAGGGGGATTGAGCGAAAGAGTAAAGAGGAGAGAAGGTATGGGAACGGATTTCGTGATGTAGGAATGAAAAGAGCGGTTTAAGAACCGTGTTTGTTCACGATTATTAAAGAGACAGCACCTTGCCAATGTGTGCCCATAAAATACACACACACACACACACACACATATACACACACACAAAGAGCCCCTGTAGCAGCACAGTGTTTGCGGAGTGTCTTTTCAGTGTTAAGAAGCATTTAGCAGATAAAAGATGTTAATGGCGCCTTCATTTAGTTCCTGTGTGCTCTATAAAGCTGAATGCAGACTGAATACAGCTGACTGTTCATCTGCATTCTAACTTTCCAGGCCTCTTCAAAGAGAGTTAAAATATTAGAAACGCACTAGGATTAGCAAGATCTGCTTTTATTCCGTCAATATAATTAAATAAATCAGTAACACAAAAGTACTTCATGTATCATAGCGTGGTTGGTTACACGCGACAGTACCATAGGTGGAGGAGGTGGTGGTCTTGTGGTTTTCTTCAGTTATTTTCCCACAAACAAAATCCCCCCCCCACCAGAATGCATGCTGGAAGGTGGATGTGTGTGCATGGTGTCCTGCATCCCATCCAGGATGTATTCCCGCCTCACTTCCCCAGGATGCACCACAAGCCTGAACGAAGATGAAGGAATTTATTTATTCGAGATGTTTTGTACTGGCAACATCATTATTCCCCATTCCGTCTCACCGTTCACTTAATTATGGTTTGTGTGTGTGTATTCTTCAGATGAAGCGTAAATAAGCTGTGGGTGTTAATGGCATTTTTGTCCGTGTAGCAAGCCGTTGCCTTAGTACACAGAGGATCCAAGGCAGCGGTTACACACAGCTGAATGGATGGAAATACACACACACACAGACGCACACACACACACAAGCTCAGGTTTGAAGCTGGAGCTATGAGACATCAACGCTACCCGCTGTGCAACACTTCGTCCAGAAAGATAGATAAATAAATCGATTGAAATAGAAATATAGTGCAGCCCCCCCCCCAGTCTTTCTTTTCTTGTTTTTGAGTTCGGTGTACCACTTAGCATGAAACACAGTAAGTTGTAACTGCACAATATGATAAGGTAGCTTGCTGGTTGCTAGACTAACGCATCATTGTGCTAAGTGCTTAGCTAATTAGCTAACATTAGCTAACTACTTAGCTGTTAACATTCAACCTTAAACCCCTTCAGCAGTAGTACTGACACTGGGTCTAAGTAGTAAATCAAGCTCATTAGCAAGCTGGATGCAGGCACATTAGGTAAATTGTTGTGATGTCAGATCAGACGCTTGATGAAATTTAACTTAAGCCCCGCCCACAGACCCAGGGATGACTGTCAAAATGGGGACATGTGGAAGAGGATTAAACCGAGCCATATGTTTATGCTAGACGTTTCACAACTGAAGGATTACACACAAGTGTGTGTGTGTGTGTGTGTGTGTGTTTTTGTGTGTTGCCGAAATGTTTACCTGAGTTAGCATGAACTGAACAGATGGAGAGTTCCAACTCATTTGTTATAGACCTGGTATGTAATTGGATTCCATGTGAGGACTAATCTCACACACTCACATGACCTTTCTCCATGGCTAATGGTTAAAGGCTAACCTCTAATGAATCGATTAAATTAAATTAGACTAAATAGTTTAAAATGTCATTCCTCAGATTTGTCTGCTAAGTTCTTCCAACCTTCTCATGTGGTGAACAGAATTATGGGCTGGCTACGTTCAGAATGGGACAGCGTCAGTGACGATCGTGACATTCACAATGAAAATATGGTGTCTCCGGAATAGGGCAATTTATTCCACAGCGCTGTTGGATTCTCGATTCTGACTGGCCAGAAGAGATCGATTCATTTTCTGTAACAGCAGCTCTGACAGTAGTTCCAGCTGCAAGGCAAACCACAGGTTTAATATTAATGGTTATGTATTCTAGCACATTACGTAGTTTTTGATAAACTAAAAAACTTGTCAAAATCCATATCTAAGCTCTAATTTCGGACTCCATCAGCTTGATATTGACTTGATCCCATAAAGATCCTTCATTGGATTTATCCTCTTCTGTAACACAACCTCATAGCTTATGTAGCTAGCTCGCCAGCCACTAATGCTCACTATTTAATACTTTTAGTGCATATATCCGCTTCAAATTTACACACATACTGTCTTTTGACTTTGTACTTGGCAATTACAGATTTGAGTTAGGTTTTTTTTGCAGCATTGTGGTTCAACTTTGACCCATTCCTCGTGGGAAATCATTTTCAGTTGCTCTTTGATGGACTTGCAATTTTAAAACCCTCTATAAATTTTCAATGGGATGCAAATCAGGAGATTGGCTAGGCCATGCAGGGCCTTCTTGAGTTGCTCTGGCTGTAGGTTTGGGGTCGTTGTCTTGTTGAAGCGTCCATCTTATCATCAGATTCAGTTTCTTGGACGATGAGATTAAATTCTCATCTAATATGTCCCAGTACGTTGCTACATTCATGTTTCCTTCAATGATGTGTAATGGCCCCATATCATTTTCATATCATGATGCTCTCATCTCCACACTTCACCTCAGTTGGTGTTCTTGGGATCATACTCACAACCCTTCTTTTTCAAACATGACAAGCTGAATGATTGCAGTACACGTCATTGCTTATTGTTCTCTGTGTAACTGTTGTTCCTGCTGCTTTCAGGTCGTCCTGCAACTCCTTTCAAATGACTGCTGGCTTGTATTATTTGTCTGAGCGCGTGTTGTGAAATCTTGAGTAGCGCACGTATTAGCACCTGATGAACAAGTTGTGCTTCTATGAACTTTTCCATCTGCATATTCTGAGCCAGTAGTACTGACAGGGATCTTTGGTATGGTTCTGTAGTTCTTCCATTCCAGTTTTGTGAAATAATGTTGTCCTTGAGAACTTTAGGGAGCTCCTTCACCTTCAGCATGATTGCTGCTTCATACAAAGACATCATGTGTGTAAACTTGTAGTGGATACTTTCATGGGAAGTATATTAAAGAAAAAAAAAATGGTCCAAATACTTATTTCCCCTCACCGTATATTACTCAGAGAACAGTATTTTTTGTAAAGTTGTGTTGAGCATCAGAAAAATAGCTGCTGCTTGTTTGTGATCCATCATCAGCCAGGCCAATAAACAAGCGAATAATAGTGAACAAACAAATGCCATGTAGCAGTTGTGCTAAAATTTAGGACATATGATGACCCTTTAGCGTGTACCAAACATAATGTCTGCCAAGATTCCTTTTCGGATAAAATGTGGCAGAATGAAACAAAAAATCTTCGGAGGATGGTATAAATTTTCAACGCATTGAATTAAGGGCTGTAATGTGATCAGTATTTGGCATCTGTGTGGATGATAAATAAATCACACACACACGCACGCTGCTTGACGTGTTGAACTGATTTGTTGGCTAAACATTTGCTATTAAACCCTCCCGCTGTTATAGTTTACACCCATCAATGCTGAAGTAAACATATGCAAAACACACACACATACACGCACACACACACGCACACACACACACACACACACACAGGGTCTGGGTTTCCTGAGCTTTCTAGCCTAATGTGATTTGTGATTCAAGGTCAATGGTCAGATACAGTGTGTACTTATATATATTTATGCATGTGTGTGTTTGTGTGTGTGTGCGCGTATGTTTGTGTTATCCTGGATTAGCCCTGTGAACGAGGCCGGTCACTCAGAACAATGTGTAAATGTAAAGGTTATTCAAGTCCATTTTGTGTTACCTCAAACACCTGAGTCTCTCTCCTGCTCATAAACAGGAAATGACATCACTTACTATTGGAAGTGAGCCAGCAGAATCCAGGAATAAAACAAAAGCAGCTTCCTCGAGTCACTGTGTGTGTGTGAAACAATGGAGTAAAAACACAGTGTGGCTGCTACTGTGGTCACCATTACACACACACACACACACGCACACACAAAATGAGTACAGAGAGAGAGAACAAAGAGAATCAAATGGGGACATATGGTGAGAGAGCTGGAGATGGAAAACACCTTTCTGAACTTAATGTGGGAAAACAAACAGAAAAGAAAACAGAAAACTGAGAGAGTACAACAGAAAGATAGAAAGATTGAGAGAACAAAGCAGCGAAAAGCAAGAAAATACAGAAAAAAATGGACATAACGGGAAAGGAAGAAATGAATGAAAAAAAAAGAAATAGATCATTGTAAAGAAGAAAAAGTGCAAAAGAAAGAGAAAGGATGCATCATGAGCACGTGTGTGTGTCTCACATGTCTCAAAAGGTGACAGGGAGCTTTAATACACACGTAAGCAAAACTGAATCAGAATCAGTCACATGACCATCTAATCTACCTGAAACCATGATTCACTGCCTGTGTGTGTGTGTGTGTTTGCTTAAGGAAAAGTTAGCACATCCACATTTGACTATTCACCTTTTCTAGCACTTCATTACCTTCATAATGTTTGTTAATTGTGTCTGTGTCTAGATTCAAGAAAACTAAGACAAATAAACACAAAAATGAAAAAAGCAGTGGCTCACTCTGTTGGTTAGCCTTACAGTTAGCGCTAATTGTGTTCGGATTTGAAGTGTTTACTTTTGTTTATATTGTGTGTGTGTGTGAGTGTGTTCACTGTTTTATTCATACTCACACTGAGTGAGATCTGAGACGTTCCCTCTGTGTGTTTAATCACGTTTCCTGGATGTAGACACACGTTTACCAACATGCTCATGCTAATCTGGCAATGCGTGAATCCCTTTGTCATCCAAATGAGGAGCAGAGCTGATTTAGCTTCACGCTTAAGGTTTATGGACTCGTTATTAATTACACTAATCCTCAGTAATCCTTCGCCGACCTGGAGCCTCAGCTTCTTCTCAAATCTCTATGGTCTCCCTTGTTGCTTTTCTTTTAGTCTGTCTTGATTTATCTCACTTTTTTTTTTGTGCCTTTGTTGTGGTTTTGATTGTTTTTACCCTATGCATAGCTGTAACGCTAACAGCTTTCTTGATTCATGCTAATAACCAAATCCTTGGTTTCCAAATCTTTCTTTCCAAATCTATCTATCCTGCTAATGAAGTTTTGAACACAGATTTTATTTTCATTTTTAAAAGCATTTAAATTACCTCATTTTAAAAATAATTTAAAAATCTAACCAACTACAATTTTGTTGTTTTCCTGGGTTTTTTATCTATGCATTTGTTTTAGTGCTCTCCTTTTTCCTTTTTCCTGTTCATCTGTTACTTATTTTTATTCTTATTCTTATTCTGTTATTTAAAGAAAAAAACAAGCTCCTCAGTGGTGTACAGAAAAGCATTCAGCTACCAGCAGCTACCAGAAATTGCCAGTTGGAATCCTGATGATGCCACAGCTATCCATGGCCAAGAGTCAAAATTGGGAGCAAAATTGCCCACACCGTCAGGGTGGGAGGGATGGCACACTTTCTCTCCCCTATCAATCACAGCAACAATAGTCAATAATGCGCATCTATGGGCTCATGTATGCAGAAGGGGGTAGATAGCACCGTTTTTTGAAAGATGTAGTCGGCGGAAGCACATGATAGCCTTCACCCTCCCTGGTTGGTAGCTGTCGCATGATAGGGAAGAGCTGACTGGTGGGTGGGAATCGACCCAAACTAATTTAGGGAGAAAATCATGGGGGGAAAAAAAATAAGGAAAAAAGAAAAAACGTATAATTGGTGCTATGGTTTCTGTGAGTAGATTTATTTATATGTTTATAGAAGGAGTCTCCAGTGTCAGTGTTGATAACATTCACGACAGAGGGCTTGGCGTTTTGTGGTTTCTCAATAACATGACTGCTTTGTTTTTGTCTTATTAACTTCAAAAGTGAGAAAAAAAAGAGAGGCTAGTGAAGGACCAACTGCTTTAACTGTTATAACGCTTATTCTTTTTAACCTTTATTTGTTTTAATGCTTTCTTTTCCCTTTCCTTTATTTCTTTCTTGTCATCTGTTACTGATTTAGTATTATCCCTACAGACCTACTGTGCGGTGATGCTGGAGGGGGACGTAGGGGAGGGTGTTTAGGTAGGAAGGGGGGGGGGGTGCTTTGTCCCTCCTCTGAGACTGCCCTGAGTAACGTGGAGAAGTTTACGGTGTTAAATAGCTGCAGATGCTGTGTGATTAGCGTGGCGCTTTTCTGCAGCCTCCCGTCGTGCTCGTCACATTTACATTCAGCTGAGTGACTGAGGAGCATCTTTCTCGTCAGAATCCTCTTATTATGGAGATTATGTTGTGTAGGATGATGCTTTGGTGGCAAAAAAAAAAAAAAAAAAAAGATATTGCTTTTGCCTCTGACTGTTCCTCAACCTCAACTACATCACTTGAGTTTATAATTGCCCATGATATTTTCTAACAAATTTATTTCCCAAAATATAAACAAACTATTAGCCTAATTTAAAATCACCATGACCCTGACCAGGCTGTTACTATGGCTGAATGGGTGACCGCTGTAAATGCTTCATGCAGGTCTTTCTTTGCCCCACAAGCTTTTATATTGCACCTACATGACAGTAAAACCTCCCAGTCCCAATGCACACCTCTAGCCTTAACCAAATGCCCTGTTGGGGAAAAAAAACCCAAAAAAAAACAATGAACAGTGTACCTCATATTCATATCTGTATTTGTGTCAGTTTAGAACACATCACTTCATTCGTAATAATGTATTCATATTCAGTTATATCCCCAGTAGGTATTCCTGTTTCCTGCTACTCTGACTAAAAAGCCACGTATAAGAAAGATGTTTCAGGTTCTAGGACTTTTTCCCCTGACGCGTTCTGACCGTGTCATCTAAAGAAGAAACCAGCAGGAGATCCCGCTGCCAAAACTGCGAGGTCATGATTCATTAAAATACTGTAACGCCACTGAACTCATCCTGTCCTGAATTTCCACCATGATGATTGTGTTTGGCGTAATTCCGTGGCAAAAATAAGGACGTTCAAGTAGTGACAGGAAAAATGTACTAAACTCCACATGGCTGTGGCTTTTCGCTTCATGAGAAATGTATGAAATGATTTGCTTTGTATATGAAACAAATCCTTACGAAATTGGGCACTAGCACACTAAACAGTGTGCCAAAACAATACACTACCATAGGTGCATGCTATTTAGCAAGTGCTGTAAGCCAGCTAGACAAGTGTTTAAATGTCACTTTATAAATTCTCTTCGCTGCATGTGGCTCCGTCCCAGATTTCACACTACATATGTATAAGTATGTATGTAATATGTCAAAGTACTACAACACTATAATTTACCACTGCTAACACAGGTGGCGTATATGGTAGTATGTGGTTTGGGACAGAGCCCAGAAGAAATACAAAAGAATACAAACTCGCTAGGTCACCTTTCACACCAAACCTTGTGTTTCTACACTACAAATCTCTTTCTCCTTCAGGTTCTCCCTCTCTGAGCGGATCTGCTACAGTAACGGTTCTGGTTGATGACGTAAATGACATGGTGCCACTTTTCTCCTCCTCCTCCTACCACACCTCCATTTCGGAGAATGCTCCAACAGGAAGTGATGTAATGCTGGTCAATGCCTCAGACGGAGACGTGGGTCAAAATGGAGTTATTAGGTACTGTGTATGTACTGTATATACCTACATGCATCTAAAATACCCAGTGAAAAGAAGAGACAGAGGAAATGGGATGCCACTAACATTACTTTCCTACTTTCCCTTTACAAACACCAGCCATTTTTAACGAATGAACATCTTTATTTCCTTGGACACTACAGCGCTGTTGAATTCAGTGCTGAGGAAGGTGTCGATTTATTTTCTGTAACAGCAAATCACAGGTTTATATTAATGCGCTCGCTCTAGTAGTGTGCGTTATCATTTCTATTGTAACAGACAATTCAAAGATTAACATTTATGTAAGGAGTCTGTACTTTCTGGGTTTTCAGTAACGTGACAAGCTGCACTTTTTGTCTTATTAACTCCAAAAGAGAGGGAAAAAAGAGAGAGAGTGTGGGAACAACTGTTTATCCTGTGCTTCATTTGAATGCTCCAGTAGTACATGTACTGTATCTCTATGAAACAGGGAGCCATTTGAAACACGACCCAGGAAATGAAGTCATCAGAAACACAGGGCATAGCTGCAGATCACATACGACTCCATATACTTTTATTTGTTACTCTCAGCTTTTGAGAGTTAAGATTCCTCAAGTTTATTAGAGAAACAGCCAAGCACATACAAATTCATGTATGAGAAAATATTTTTACTGTTGTTCCACCTTCAGAAATGTAAAATGTGATGTGATCTTTGACCCCATACAGGACATACCAACTTGTTTAAACACACACTTGTGTAGGTATGCCAAACACAGAATTTGGACATTGTTAGACTTTTTGTGTACATTGTTTACCATGATTAAGTCCATTATGTAGTCCGTAGTCCTATTTTAATTTCACCCTTGTAGCACACAAAGAATTGTATTCATGTTCACACACTCTCATACACAAACTCCACCCACTCTAAAGCGTCCCACTCCCGGCTGGGGGTGAGTAGTGTGCTCCAGTTTTGCAAAAACACGCTAATGAGGATGATGATGGACAGCGACAGACAGACCAGCACGCAACAGGGGGTTTCAGACGGATTTTACGCTTCTGTCCTGTTCACTTTAAAATGACCCATTTTAAATTGTCACTAAAAGTGGAACAACAGTGGAAATATTTTTTCCAACATAAAATGAAATCAAAATTTATTTTATTAAAAAAATGCCTGGTTTCTTGATGTTAGTAGGATCCCATTTTCTGCATCTCCTATTTCCTACTACCTGTACACACATATCTGCCATTAGGAGGACCCCAGAGCATCTGAAGTGACTTTGGGGCTGTTTCAATCATGATTTTTTATACTGATCATCACTAAGTATAAGAGAAGATACTGGAGATTTAGCATGTTGCTCCAAGCCAGTGTTACACACAAAACCTACGTATCACTGCATGTTTTGTACAATTAACTCCCATAAATATTCTTTATTTATGACAAAATATGTAATAATATGAGATCATTTTAAGACCCTACAGGTAGTAGGCATGATAAGCTTCAGCCTTAGTAAGTCAATGTCACAAGCATCAGTGCATCAGGCCCTAAGATTATGTAAAGGATTATGAAAGGATCTTTTAAAATGTAGTAAACAAAGGCCTGGCAGATATGAATTCTCAGTTGCCTTGTCTCCAGCAGTCATAACAAGGGCTCAGATATCTGCTGATTTTGTTGGTACTTTTCAGGCTACTTTTTACAACTAAAAAAACTTTAACCCCTCTATGATATTAACTGAATATTTTTGATATTAAGTACTCTTTCATGAGCTATATTCTCTAACCTTAAACACAGAATTTGTTTCTTTTTTTGCATATTGTATATTTATTGGATATTATATATGACACACTTACATGGTTACTAATGTATTTCACATGCAACAAATTTAACTCAATATATAAAGTATTTTCTTTATATGTCTAATAGGTAGATGTGCATTGTTTTAAATTAGCTATTTAAATTGTTTATTCAAAGTGGAACAGTACTAAAACTACTACAATAGTACTATTTTCTAGCATATCATTCCGCCACCTGCTAGTGTGTAACATAAAATCTAAAGAGATGGCCTATGTCTGTATAATATTAATTATGTTCCACGTATTAATAAATTTAAATTCAAATTTAAATCTATATGAGGGTTTCTGTAAAGCTGCTTTGTGAACGTCCACTGTTAAAAGCATTATATAAACAAACTATAACTGAAGTGAACTGGACATATTAATGCTGTACGTTGTGTTTTTGTCCACAGTTATAGACTGAGCGGAGGAGATGGGCAGTTTTCCATTAATCCTGCCACGGGGCAAATAATAACCAGCTCACTTTTGGACCGAGAAATACAGGGCAGTTATGAACTGCTGGTGGTTGCATCAGACAGTGGACACCCAATACCCCTCTCCAGCTCAGCCACAGTTTCTGTAGTTATTAACGACATTAATGATAATCCGCCGCGATTTCATCACCACCCCTACGTCACACACATTCCTGCCTCTACCACTCCAGGTAGGTGATATAAGAATGTTGGTTAATGAACTTATTATCACAAAACAAGAAAAATAAGTGTAATTGAAAAAGGACCATGACAAATCTTTACCCTATAAACCATATGAGTTTGTATAATGCATACATTTCATATGCATATATGGGAATGCTAGTAATTAATGAAGAAAATATTTCTAATCTCATATGATTGATTCTCTTCTGTTGTTTGGTATGCAGGTTCATTGGTGTTTGCTGTCACCGTAACAGATGAAGATTCAGGCTCCAATGCTCAGCTGCATTACTCTCTGAGTGGCCGAAACTCTGAGAAATTCAAAATTGATCCAATCCGAGGAGCCATCACAGCCAGCGAGAAACTTACTGCATCGTCTGAGGTCACGTTTACGGTTCGCGTCAAAGACGGTGGAAGAAATCCCAAAATGGATAGTACAACTGTAACTGTCCGTATTGTGTCAGGTGGAGACTTCCCAGTCATCAATATAAAAGAAAAAAGCTTCACTTTTCCAGAAAACCAAGCAATCAACACTGTCGTTACCAAAGTTACAGGATCATCTACAAGAGCTGGACCATTATCATATTACATCGCGAGTGGCAACTTGGACAACGCGTTTCATGTAGACCAGCTTTCAGGAGAACTGTCCATCAAAAAGGCCCTAGATTATGAGAACATTGACAAGTACGTGCTCTGGATTGAAGCACGAGACCAAAGCTTTCCCCCCTACTCAGCATATGAAAAGATCGAAATCACAGTGTTGGACATTAATGATAACAGTCCTATTTTTGAGAAAGAACCATTTGATGCTGAGATTTTGGAGAACCTCTCACCTCAGAGAGTACTTGTGGTGTCAGCTCTTGACGAGGACAGTGGCCCTAATGGGCAGCTGGAATACGCTATCACTGATGGAAATAAGGACAATAGCTTTAGCATCAATCGGGCAACGGGAGAAATTCGCAGCACTCGACCCTTGGACAGGGAAAAGATAGCTCAATATATCTTGAGGGTAAAAGCTACAGATCGTGGTTCATCACCAAAAAGCACTGCAGTCAAAGTCATCATTAGTGTTCTGGATGTGAATGATAACGCTCCAAGATTTTCAAAAATTTTTAGTGCTACGGTACCAGAAAATGCACCTGTGGGTTACACGGTCACCCGTGTGACAACTACTGATGAGGACGCAGGTACCAATGCTGTTAGCCGCTACACCATTAGTGATACAAGTCTTCCCTTTAGCATCAACCCCAGCACAGGAGACATAACCATAAGCAGGCCTCTAAACAGAGAGGACACTGATCATTACATCGCCAAAGTCTCTGCTCATGATTCGGGCTGGACTGTCAGCACTGATGTCACTATATTCGTGACTGACATAAATGACAATGCTCCTAGATTTAGCAGGCCATCCTACTACCTTGACTACCCTGAACTTACTGAGATCGGGTCACTAGTCACCCAAGTCTCTGCTACAGACCTTGATGAGGGATTTAATGGTAAAATATTCTATTTCATTAGGTCTCAGTCTGAATACTTTCGCATTAATTCGAGCACTGGGGAGATATTTATCAAGCAGCAACTCAAATATCAAAATTCAACTGGCCATAGTAATGTTAACTTAAACAGGCATAGCTTCATTGTGACAGCATCTGACAGAGGTGTCAAACCTCTGATGAGCGAAACCACTGTGATTGTAAATGTAATCGACAGCAATGATAATCCTCCCATATTTGAGTCATCCTCCTATTTCACTCCCGTCACTAAGAGCGTCAAAGTTGGCACCAAACTCATCAAAGTTACAGCACATGACAAGAAAGACTATGGTGTCAACTCCGAAATTGAGTATGCAGTATCAGGAGGCAACAGCTCAAGTAAATTCCGTTTGGATAAGCAGACCGGGTGGGTCACTGTTGCCTCTTCTCTTGCTTCTGACGTTAATAAATTTTATCTGCTTGAGTTAACAGTGAGAGATAAAGGGACCCCACCTCTTTCAGATAAAGCTACTCTTAAAATTGCTGTTACAGAAGAAAATCACCACACTCCAGAGTTTTCTCAAAGCCAGGTTACTGCCACCGTCTCTGAAAGCCTTACTGTTGGTACAGCAATCCGCACTCTTTCTGCAAGAGACAAAGACAAGGACAAACAAATGAATGGACTCATTACGTATGACATTTCTTCAGGGAATGATGACGGCCTGTTTTCAGTCAACAGTAAAACAGGGGTCTTGTCCTTGGCTAAACCTTTGGACTATGAGAAAAAACAAAAACACGAGCTTAGAATATCAGCTACAGATGGAGGATGGATAGCCAAGACCAGCTATGTTACAGTTAATATCCATGTTACTGATGTGAATGACAATCCACCAGTGTTTGACCCAGACGAGTACTTCCCTGTTGTGCAGGAAAATGTGCCAAGTGGCACAACCGTGGTTAAAATGAATGCTACAGATAAAGACTCTGGCCCAAATGCTGTTTTGGCTTATGTCATTCAGTCCTCCGACAGTGACCTTTTCATAATTGATCCCAACACAGGTGTCATCACTACACAAGGTTTTCTTGACTATGAGGCCAAACAAGTATATCATCTAACTGTCAAAGCATTCAACATTCCTGATGAAGAACGCTGTAGCTTTGCAAATGTCAACATTCAACTCAAAGGCGCCAATGAATATGTTCCTCGTTTTGTGTCTAAGCAATACTACTTTGAGGTTTCAGAGGCTGCAACCAAAGGCACCATTGTTGGGGAGGTGTTTGCAAGTGATAGGGATCTGGGACAGGATGGTGTTGTTTATTACTTGATTTTTGGCAGAAGCAGGAGAAAAGGTTTCGGCATCAGTAAAAACACTGGCCAGATCTATGTCACAGGACCTCTTGATCGTGAAAAAGAAGAAAAAATCTCCTTGAAAGTCCTTGCCAAAAATGCAGGTAGTATAAGAGGGGCAGATATTGATGAAGTGTTTGTGAACATCACAATCCTTGATGCCAATGATCCTCCAGTATTTACTCAAGAGTTATATGATGTTCAAGTGAGTGAAGGGCTGTCACCTGGAGGTCTTGTCACCTTTGTGAGTGCTGAGGATTCCGATTCGGTGCCAAGCTGGAGCAGATTCACCTACTCTATTGCTGCTGACCATGAATCAACTGCTTTCACAATCAACCCACAAACTGGACAGGTTTCGGTGGCAGCTGAGCTGGATCGTGAGACCACACCTGTGTACAACTTGACCTTGCTGGCTATAGACTCTGGCTCACCCGCAGCTACTGGTACTGCCACTTTGATTGTAACTCTAGAGGACATTAATGATAATGGGCCCACATTAGTGACCATGAGTGGAGAGGTCATGGAGAACCAGAGAGCAGGAACGGCAGTGATGACCCTTAGCGCCACTGATTCAGATCTGGCACCAAATCAAGGTCCTTTCTCCTACAGTCTGCTTACAACTTCATCAGCTGCAACTTACTTCAGCTTAACCTCATCAGGGGAGCTTAGTACCAGTCGGGAGATAGACCGAGAACAGATCAGTGATTTCTACCTTTCTGTGCTCATCAAAGATTCCGGCATTCCTCAAATGTCTTCCACAGGCACCATCCATGTCAAAGTCAATGACCAGAATGATAACCCATCTCAGCCTCGCTCTGTTGAGATCTATGTTCATTACTTTGGCAACATGTTCCCTGGAGGGTCCCTAGGGATTGTGAAACCTCAGGATCCAGATATACAGGACACATTCCATTGCACCTTGATCCCCCCTGTTTCAAGCCTTTTTAGTATTCCCAAAGGAACCTGTGACCTCAGTTCAAATTCCCGATCCACGGATGGCACATTTGACCTCTCAGTGCGGAGCAGTGATGGTGTACATGGTGCTGTCAACAGCAATGTGCGTGTTTTCTTTATTGGGTTCAGCAATGCTACAGTGGACAACAGCATACTGATCCGACTCAATTCCCAAAGTATCAGCAACTTCCTTAATAACCACTACCTCAGTTTCTTACGCATCGCAAACTCACAGCTAGCAGGTCTTGGTACTGGAGTTCAGCTCTATGGGGCATTTGAGTTGAATAACCAGACCTTCCTTATGGCAGCTATCAAACGTGGTCATGGACAGTATGTAAACCCAAGTGGTGTGACTACGTTTTTCCAGAGTATAAAAGAAGCCTTGCACAGGCAAAGTGGGGTTAAAATAGATTCTGTGGACCATGACCCCTGTACTAACAACCCTTGCCAGAATGGCGGCAGCTGCAAACGGCGCCTTGGTGTCGGCCCAGACATGATGACTGTGGAGAGCGTCCCAGTCATTCTCGTCTCAAATCGCCCCCTACAGCCCTATGTCTGTAACTGCAGGCCAGGATATGCTGGTAGTCTGTGTGAAACTGACATCAATGAATGTCTTCCATCACCTTGCCACAATGGAGGAACCTGCCATAACCTTGTAGGTGGCTTTTCATGTTCCTGCCCAGAAGGTTTCACTGGCATGGCATGTGAAAGGGATGTCAATGAGTGCCTGTCTAATCCATGCAAGAATGGGGCACTGTGCCAAAATTTCCCCGGTGGCTTCAACTGCCTTTGCAAATCAGGATTTGCAGGTATAGTACAACATGTCATCTAGACCTTATGAGCAACATCACTGTAGCTATTGGTCAAGCCACTGCATATTCTCTTTGCACACAAATATAGCAAAGTTTTGATCCAAGAAAAATATTTGCTTCTGAGAAATTGGAGAAGTGTTGTAACTCTAGCATTCAGTGATGACTGCCAAAAACCAATTGCTGTTAGGGTTACGGGTTGGGGGGTATAAGCTATGATACATATCAACTTGTCATGTTTATGTTAAAGTAAATGGGATGATACAGTTTGACCCTAATAAGGACACAACTACAGGCTGACCTTAAGTGCACTTGAGTCAAGTTTCACTACCTGCTTTCTGTGGATTAAAGCCTTTCCATGTTTATGCTTTGAAGAGCTCTGTAAGTTAAGATTTCATTTGGCAAACTGCTTAATGGAGTCTTGAAAGGGAAAATACTTTAACAATGCTCTTCTGTTAACTGTTGAATGTAGCATCTGAAAAGTGATCTAATTAGAATGGTTCCTGTAGTGTCAACACCCAGTGGTGTAGATTAGCCCCTACTAAATGTAATGGCTAGTTGAAGACTTAATAAATGTAACTGAGCTAGTGTGTAAAGGGAGTGAATACACTTAACTGTTTACAATAACATTACATTGAATCAGCTCTGTTTGGGCAGCTGCTGCCTGTAGCTTTTGGAAGGGCCTCTTCATATAGAGCTACAGCAGACGGTTTGTCTCTGGCACGCTCAAGCTTTGAGTCATTATTGTCCTATTTTATTATGACCATAATAAATGATCGTGAGCATTCATGTCTGAGGCCCCAGATAAATGGGGGCTGCAGAACTATTACACCTATTGACTTACAGTAGTTTGCCTGCCCTCCTGCTGAACCCCCAACTTCCTGTTTTGTAGGCCCAATTGTAGGGAAGGAATTTATGTCCCTTAAGCTTTTTGTCTTACATTTCTGCAACCATGGAGAGCAAATGAGAAAGGCAAATCTTAGTTCTGCACATTCATGAGTTTGCATGTTCCCTACCATCTTGTATTGATCACAGTCTGTTTATTTTGTTACTCCCATTGTGTAATGTTCATTTTATAGGCCTCCCAGATCTAGTGAAGATAGGGTATATATGTAGAGCTAATGCTATCATGACAGGTATATGTTTTCACCCCCTATTTTTTTAGACACTTGGGTGCATTTACAAGGTGAGAACCTTTCAGAATTGTTTTGGCTGAGGAGGTTGAAGTATACCAGAACTAGAGAGAGAGTGCAAACGCACAAAATCCCCTGTTGGTTTCTGGGAGCCCCATACATGAACAGCCCTTCACCATATGCCTATGTCATCTTCACCTCATTCATTTTCATTTGTGTTGTTTCATGAACTCAGGGAAAACCTGTGACTCCATCATCAATTACTGTGAGTGTAACCCCTGTTTCAATGGAGGCTCCTGCCAGAGCCGTGTGGAAGGCTATTACTGTCACTGTCCGTTTGGTAAGTCATCACTCCAGCTGCAAAAGCCAGGTGTTCCAGGCTTGTTCTCGAGTAGTGTTTATCAGACTTGGCCATGATTCAGGTCATACTGGAAAATATCAAGATCCACTAGGAGTGAAAATTCCATACGTTAAGAATGTAATGTGTCATGTCATATTTTTATTCCCCAAGTTGTCTGATTTTGGGGATTGTTTGTTACTCATTCTGTATGCATAACACTTGTTAGCTTGAATTTACATAAGGAGATGCAAAGTCATCATACCAGTTGAAGAAATACTAAATTATTGCTTCCTGTTTTACAGGCGTTTTTGGAAAACACTGCGAGCTTAACAGCTATGGATTTGAGGAGCTGTCTTATATGGAGTTCCCAAGTTTGGATCCCAACAATAATTATATTTATATTAAGTTTGCCACACTGAAGGAAAATGCCCTGATTATGTACAATCATGACAACCAGACTGGTGACAAAGCTGAGTTTCTGGCGCTGGAGATCTACGAAGGTCGGATGAGGTTTTCCTTTAACCTGGGCAGTGGCACCTACAAGCTCATGACTATGGTTCGAGTTTCAGATGGTCAGTTCCACACGGTCATAGCCAGGAGAGCTGGAATGGTAAGTCATGTGTAGATCTGTAAAATAACATCCAACCATGCTTGTATGTCATCCAGATCATTTTGAAACATACTACTCAAAGATGCCTACTAGCTGTCTACTGGCCATTGGTAAACTATTGAAGATCCGTAGATGAGTGGATACACGTCTTCATGATTACAGAACAAGTCCAATGTCCTTGACTGCTATTACCAGATATTGGACATTGTTTTACAGTATGATTGTCTATTAAAAACATTGCAGTCTGAGCAAAGCCAGTTTGTGTGAACCTGCATGTGTTGGGGCAAATCTGAGTCTGAAAGATATGGAAGTTGATACAACATTGAAACAAACTGCTAATCAAATGGCTCACAACACTTGCTCTTTCTTGTGGCTCATCCTGGCCAGCAGTCATGTTTGATTACACCTGGTACGCTTTAAGATTCTAAGAGGTACAAAGTATAGGAGTATAGCGGAATCTGCTAAAATGATAAAAATCTGGGTTCTGAGTTAGCACTGTGAAACAAATGTTAGTTGGTGCAATTTTTATGTACTACAGTTCTAAATCTGATCTGAAGATTATTGTGGAGTGAAAGATTAAAAACCAAGCTTTCAGCACATCCCTATGGAGGTGTAAAAAACACCCAATCTGTGTGTTTGAAAAAGGTGTTGTGGGTCATTTAGATGGGTCTGTGTGTGTTTTTTTGGACATGGATTTTGAGCAGATGTTAAAGTCATAATCAACCCTTGGTTGTCCCTCTGGGCTTAAGGTCGAACTATGCGAGTCAAGGCTACTTTTGTTTAGTTAAGACGTTCCAGTTTCTGCCCCGAGGCAGCTGCTGACTTTTTTATTGCCCTGTTATGACTTAATGTTCCCTTATTTCTACCAAGGAGAGAAGATACAATCAGGGATTACAAAACCAGCAAAATAATGGCACCTTTTTAAATAACGCAGCCAAAAGGTGCCACTGAAATGGCATCGTGGCTTAGTTGGTTGAAGAGTTATAAAGGAGAGCCTGGGTTTGAATACCAGCAGTACTTTTGCTTTCTGAAGTTTACCCCTGGGCAACTAAAGGCAGGGCATTACGTTTTTTAGGCAATAGTAGTTCAGTGGTTAAGACTCGTTTAAGCCCCAGCACTGCCAAGCTGCCAAGGTATGGGAGAAGACGTAACATTTAAGTGAAAATTGTTGATGGCAAGTTTCCTTTTATATGTAGACCAGTTAGTTGGGCAACAAACATGTTTGGAAGAAATGAAAGTTGTGTGCCCCAGCTGGATTCGTTTAGAAGAGAGAGCTCACAAACACACATATACACACACTCTACTGTGCAATAAGAGCCTGCGTTGTATAAAAACAAACTTCATATAATCTGCAATCTTAAGACAACACAATATTCTAATGGTGTGTAACACGAGATCAGTTATTTTTACCTTGCACTACGTCTGAGATTCTTTGCCTTTGTATACTGTATATCTTCGGGGTCCAAGTCTTTGCCTTTCATATCTTAATGAATGTGATTCTGTGGACATGGAGAGCCAATTGTAGATCGGTACGCTTGCTGTGCGAGGTCTTTCTTTGCGGCCAAGGCTCTTTGAAGTGTAGAGCCGCAGTAATAAAAAGCCCAGATGGTCGAGCCATGCGGTAACTCAACTGTATCAGTGTACACCAAAGCTGCAGAAGACAAATGCGTCTTGTTTCCATCGTTGGTTTATTTTCTCGCAGCCGTATTTCACTCGCCCAAGCCACAGCTCTGCGTTAACGATTAGGAACAGGGGCTTTTTGCGGGTTTTTGCTGTGTTTACCCAGAGGCCTGTATGGACGCCAAGCTTCGCCCCCTGTTTTTCAACACCTTTGCGCTCTTTCCATCTCTCTTGCCACGACTGTCTTTCCTCCCTCTGTTCATAAACCACAGAGTTGTGGGTTTGGACACAATGACAGTGAGGAGCCATACTGTGTTTGTTTAACAAGAGAGAGGAATGATGTTTCTATTTAACTCACTGTAACTCTTTATTTCATTCACAACAATTCTGCCTGATCTCATTTTTCCTCATGTGAACTTTTAGTTTGGGGTCTTCTCAGTTTAGAAGGATACAAAAATAGGAAACTCCAAGCAGCCATGCTAGCTGGTCCTTGATATGTTTCTTTAATTGCTAGCTCTGTTAGCATTGTTTATCTTTACCCCACCACAAGCCATTGAGAAGGATACAAAGGAGAAGAAAATCCTAGCAGCTATGCTAACTGGTCCTTAATAGGTTTCACTAATTGTTAGCATTGGTTTTCTTTTTCTCGTCTCAATTCATTGCAGTGTGAATGAGTCAAAGAAAGAAAGCCAGTGGCAGCCTTGCTAACTTCTCCTCGATATGTTTTGTTGATTGTTAGTGTTGTTAGCATTGTTTGTTGACCTTACCTCAACTTTTTGCTGTGAAAAGGTTGCAAGATTGAAAAAAAAAAAACTTCTTGCAGCCATTCTAACTAGTCCTCAGCTTTTGTTAATTTGTTGGCATTGTTTTCCTATACCTGTATGCAGCAAAGGCTAATTTGAGGCTAATTTTGCTAACAAGTAATGGAATATCTTTTTCCTTTGTAAGGCTGCTTCGCTCACTGTTGATCTGTGTGGAGAAGAACAGGAGCCCGGGTACTGCGCTGTTAGCAATGTGGCTGTCCATACTGACTGGTGAATACACATTTATCTTTACAATGGTAGCTGTAGGAAACACACAACAATTTTATATTTTCCTAGTTTTCTTTCTGCATCAAATTTGCTAAATTAGCTTCAGTTGGTAATTAAACTACATGCAGCAGTTGGTAATTAAACTACATACAACAGTCATGGTGTGGTTTACTTGGACACAATAGCCTGTGTGTCCTCTGGGAGTTACTAACCCGATCTTTTTCTCCGTCTCACTGTCTTTCTAATTTTCTCTGCCTTGTTTGTCTTTATATTCTTTTCTCTGTCTCTCATTGTTTTTCTTTCATCCTGTCTTTCACTATCTCGCTGTCTTTGTCACTGTTTTGCAATTTCGGTATTCTGTATTTTTTTTCTCTCTCTCTCTATCTTTCGCTCTTTTTGTCTCTTTCCCTATCTCCTTCTTCCTCAATATCTTTCTCCCTATCCTCTCTCTCATTTATTCTCACAGGATTTTGGACGTGCAGCCGAATCGTTTGTCAGTCGGCGGTGTTCGGGCGATCGAACCACTCCTACAGCGCAAAAATCAGGTGAACACACATGATTTTGTCGGCTGCATCATGGAATTTGCCATCAACGGACGCCCTCTGGAACCATCTCAGGCTCTATCATCTCAAGGCATCTTAGATAGGTGCGTTACACATACACTTTTACACACACAACCATTAGTTATAGATAGGCTATATTCATTTCACCGATTTCACTGCAGTTGCCTTAATATCTGGACTTGTCCTCTACTATTGAAGTGATGCATGTGTAACCATGTTTGTCCATTTTATACTTCTTGTCTGTTGTTTAGGGAGTTTAGGGTCGGCCAACTACCCCAGTAGCTTAGTGATTAGATACTTGCTAGCAATAATGCACTAGCTCCTACCTGAAAATCACAACAAAGGTTTTTGCCGTTGTTATGAGATTAGAGAGTAACTAAGAAAGTATTCAGACAGGAGAACTTAAGCTGAAAATGCTACCTTTGCAAACAATAAATGATATTTTATACCAGGGATGTATGTTTCACGCCTCTTCACAGCTGTGTATGTTGACTGGCACACCTTTGATTAATTGTCTTAAGTCTTGCTTGAGCTAAACACCATATCTTTGCCTGTGGTATACTGATCACTACTGTCCTGTATGGAACAGTCAAGATGTTGATGAAGCCTAAAAGAAAACCATAGCTCATCTGTGTATACTGTTAGCTTGGTCGACGGAGAAGAACTCTGAAAACACACACACTGTCTCAGACAGTCAGCAAGAGGAAAAATGACTGGGATCACCTTTACCAAGTATGTTTCATATGGAGAGAGAGAGAGAGAGAGAGAGAGAGAGAGAGGGAGAGGGAGAGAGATAGATACGGTAGTATTAGTGTTTTGACAACTGTTGAAATAAAAACAGTTCTTGGTACTGGACTCTTTTGGGCTCTACTGTATTCATACACACTCTGTGAACCCAGTGCCCTCAACAGGCAGCTATTGAAGATCACACTTCAGTTAATCACCTGCTGTCTGATGCACTTTTATTAGTGTCCAAACGTCTGTTTTTGTAAGCCAGAAAAACATGCAGTGTTTTTATGGGTTTATAAAATGGAGGCGACAGATCTTTTGCTAATATGCTAATGCAGCTCGCTCTCTTTCCATTTGTTTTTGTTAATGGTGGGATCATCTCATCTGCTTCTCTGTCTGTCTGTCAGTACATCAAAATGTTGTCTTTATGTGTGTGTCTTGCAGATGTCCCAGGATGGAAGGAGCGTGTGTCACTAACCCTTGCAGGCATGGTGGGACGTGTTTGGACATGTGGTCATGGCAACAGTGCCAATGCGCTGAAGGACTCACGGGCAAATACTGTGAGAAATGTAAGGAATATGATTCAGTGGGGGCGATTTGGATTGATTGGGGGAAAATTGGTCAAAGAGGGTAGTTTGATAGAGATTGATGGGGTAAGCAGATCAGAGGGGGCAGTTTGATATAGATTGATGGGGTAAGCAGATCAGAGGGGGCAGTTTGATATACACTGCCCTCCAAAAGTTTGGAAACGCCTGAACAAAATAGGGTTTTTGGGCAATATCAGCATAAATCCTCTTTAGTTAGTGACCATTTTGCATTGATAATAAGGGACAACACTAGGCATCCGAGCAGTCAGTTTATTCAAACATTGACTTGATATATTACTCCAAGCCTCCTGGAGGATTGCCCAAAGA
>CM040987.1:20072443-20084840 GCA_022985145.1 Pangasius djambal | reverse complement strand
AATCCAAAATTTGAGTATTTTTCTATGTTATGTTCATGTTTATGTTCATAAACTTTTTATTTAATAAAATATGTTTTCATAGTTTGTGTTGTCCCTTATTATCAATGCAAAATGGTCACTAACTAAAGAGGATTTATACTGATATTGCCCAAAAACCCTATTTTGTTCAGGCGTTTCCAAACTTTTGGAGGGCAGTGTAGATTGATGGGTTAAGACAGGTCAAAAAAGCAGTTTAATATAGATTGACGGGGTAAGAAAGGTCAAATAAGGCAGTTTGATATAGATTAATGGGGTAAGACAGGTTGGAAGGCAAGGTGGGATAAGAAAGGGGAAGACAGGGCAGATCAATCGGGTAAGAGTTGTCAAAGGAGGAACTTTGATCTAGTTAAGTGGGGTAAGATGGGCCAAAGGGGGCAGTTTAATATACAGTAGATCAATGGGGTAAGTCAGGTCAGAGGGTACAGTTTCATATAGAATAATAGGGTAAAAGTGGTAATATGGGGCAGTTTGATACAGGTCAGTGGGGTAAGACCAAGCAGAGGCTGGTTTTATATAGAGCGATGGAGTAAGAGGGATCAGAGAAGGACGTACCTGAAGAGTAATTTAAAAGGATTTTTTCCTCTGTTTCTCTTCTAGTCATTTCTGCAGATTCGGCTCTATCCCTTGACGGTAGCGGCCGTTTGGATTACTCTTTTCGTCAGAGCTGGAAGAGAGACGTGATGATGCAGCGGAATTTGCAGAGCTTCTCACACACATACCCACAGTCACAAACGCACCCCGAGAGCAGCAGCCTGGAGCTGAAGTTCCGCACTCGCAGCAATACTGGAACGATTTTACACGTCCAAGAGATCTCTAACTACACTACTGTCAGGGTGAGAAGTAACATACAAACACACGCAGACACACACGCACACACTCCAGCTACACTACTCTAAGCCTGCATTCACCTTAGCAAGCGATGAGTTGCTGACACTTTTAGGGTATAAGTAATGCGCACAAATGTATGAGGTATACACATTGTTGTGGTTGAGTTATTGTGTGTGTGTGTGTGTGTGTCTGCTGTATTTCCTCACTCAGCTCCAGTTTAAGTTTGACTAATTCTGGGCACAAAGCCAGTCACTCAAACCCTCTGCACCTCTTCATCACTCTCTCTCTCTTTCTCCCCACCAATTCTTTCCTCTTTCTTTTATAGGGTTCTACCACTCCCTTTTTCTTGCCAGCAATCTCTTACTTCTTATTTCTCTCTCCTTCTTTCTTCTACTTCATCTCTCTATTCCTCTCATCAACCCCTTTTCTCTCTCTTTCTCGCTGTCTTCCTCTTCCTCCATCTGCCATCTTTCCTTCTTTCTTTCTTTCTTTTTTTCCTTCCTTCTATTACTAACCTCCCATCATTTAACATTTTTATCACACTCTCACACACACACACACACACACACACACACACACACACACACAGTGTATCAGTACATGATGCTAGAGAGGCAGAGGTCAAGATTTTTTTTCCCCAGATTGATTTTCACTTCGTTTTTTTTTTCCCCCTTGCAAGATGGATTTTCCATTTCAAGAGTTTGTGACTGTTTTAAATCACACAACCTGCACAGTGTACACTCTTCCCTCTCTCCCCCTCATGCTTTACCTCTTTTCTCTCCTATTACATGTTACTAGAGACATTTATCTTTCTCTCTCTCTCTCACTCTGGAGTCTCTATCTCTCTGGCTTCAATAGAAGTCATCCTCAAACTGAACTCCGTGATGGAAATGTGTGAATGTGAGACACACACTATAAAGATTTAATCTCACAATCTATCCATCTCTCTCTCTTTCTCTCTCTCTCTCTCACTTGGCTCTTATTGTCTGTCTTTCTCTTTATCTGCCTCTGCAACCAACAACCTTTCTTTCCTTCCTCTCTTTCTCTTTGTCTCACTCTTTGTCTTTTGAACATTCTCTCTCTCTCTCACACACACACACACACACACACACACACAGGTCTTGCTCTCCTGTGGGATATTTCCACTGATGTGTGTATGACTGCAGTTAAATAGTGCTCTAACCCTGACCTTAACCTCAGTAACCAAATACTTCTACTTGTTCCTTGCACCAGCTGAAGAATGGGAACCTGCAGTACGTGTCTGACGCAGGTGTGGCGGGGAAGGTGGAGAGGATTGTGGGAGATGGAGTTTTCTCAGACGGTCAATGGCACACGCTGCTGTTACAGAGGAACATCTCCTCCACCACAGTCCTCATCGACGAATCAATCCTGCGCATCATCACACACACCACGCAGGACTTCGGAGGTCTCGACGTCCTCACACTGTCGCTCGGAGGAGAGCCGCCGCGGACCAACCCGCAGAAGACCACGCCAGGTTATCAAACACGAACCCAACATTTCCCTGAGCTGAGCCTTATTATTAAAGAATCCATTATTCTGTACTATAGCTGTATGGGAAATATGTCAAGTGAAAAGATCATTGCTGTTTGAATGGAAGGCTAACAATTCAGCTAGCTAGCTGTTATGTCTTAAACAAACAATGGAAAAAACAGACTTAGAGTAGAAATCAGGAATAACAAAAAGACTCAATATGACAAAAATTGCACTGTAATTACACTTAGCGAGATCTAAACCAGTTCCTCCACTGAGGTAAATCACCATTATGTCACTCGTGAATTTAGAGATATCCCAGAAATTTGGGAGGAAAGGAGGAGGAGGAAATATACAGACGAGTTGTGAATGTACGCTCAGTATTTAATATGTAACCAGGTTTACCATGGTTATATTACATCATCTTCACTACACAAGAAACCTGAACATTCTGCAATACTAAGACATGATTTTGCTGAACTTTTTGGTTATTTCTGTATAATTGTAGTTAATTATTAGAAATTATTGGCACCAATCTAGTTCCCAGTATCGGCGTTTATTTCTGATACCAGCAAAAAATGGTAGCTCAGATATTGGAGAAAACATATCAGATAGCAGATCCTGTAACAAATGGCAAAGACTGGAATTGGATTTGGAAAAGTAGTTTATTTTTGGAACAGGAAATGTTTACATAGTATAAAGAGACTTCCCCTGGTTTTTTTCTTGTGTTAGGATTGCTTTTATTGTATTTATACTTTATTATATTTGCAGAGTAAGAGATTTTTATGTGGAAGGGCCTAACTGAAGTTTAAAAAAAACGTTAAAAAAAAAAAAAAAAAAAAAAAACATTTTAAAAGCTCAGTAGTTTTCAAAGAAGACAATATTGGATGGGTATCGGAATCAGCTGACACTGACGGTTTCAGTATCGGAAAAGAAAATGTGGCATGGTGCTCTCTCTCTTAATTGTAGAATTCTGTCTATAGAACTGCTTCCGCAAATTTAATACATGCCCTTCGCTCGTGCTAATTTGTGCTCACACAATCGTTGTTCTTAAAGTGACTTTCAGGCTAATTGCATCGACATTCCATTTAATTTGCACTTTTCTGTAGAAATGCCCTAAAGGCGGCTGAGCAAAACAAACACCACATGCAACTTTGCTCATGTGAAAGACGCGATCATTTAGTACGCTGCACATGCGTTTCGATCTTATGCTTTCATTAGGGCATGCTTAGGCAGTCTTAAATGTAAAGTAGCGGGGAAGTTAATCCTTGTATGAAAATAAATCACACTTGTAAACAGACTTTTGCTAGGTATTCTACGTGTTATCATTTTTAATGGATGTAGCCAATAAGACCATTCTTATTGCATTTATATTAGTAAAGAATAATTGATAATAGAAATTTGACAAGGCAAGTTATATTGTCTTTTGATCATTCATAAAATTTAACCAGTTCTTGGTCATACTTACGAACCCAATGGCAGGAGTGTTAGCATATACAATGTTCAAAGAGACATTTTTAAACTAAATATTAGTTCAGAATGATAAGTTTTTGATAACGGTTGAAATAACAGTTCTTTACCAATCGGCTCTTATTGAATCCAGGAATGACTGGAGAGATTTTTTTTTTTTTTTTTTTTTTTAAAGATAACATCTTTGGCCTTGTATATTGGGTTCAAAACCATCTGGGTGAAATGGTGATGTGACTAATCAGAACGTAAGCTATCGAGTTTCCTCTTGATGTTGCTTCACCAACATAAACAGATGTTTATTGAATTTATCCCCCCCACCCCCACCCCCATGTAAATGGAGAGGATTTGGTTTTGCTTTATTAGAGACGAAAAGACCAAGTCGGCTTGGCTGAACCTGATCTCTCTAACCTGCACGCATGGAAATTTTTATGCTCCCATATTTCAGATGCCATTAGTGCATGTTTAAATTTGTTGCACTGAGATAAAGAGAGCAAATTTGACCAGATGTTGTGCGTTTTACTGTGTGATGCATGTATAAGATTAGAAACAGGGGCAGTACAATAAATAATGTGTTCTTGAGTAAAAATGTATATTTTTTAATATTCCATACTTTCATCATTCTAGTAATATCCTGCTAATGCTAACAATTATGCCAGAATATTGCTAGTAATACTAAAAGCAATGCCAATAATACTATTAGTATAATATTGTTATCTGTAATATTATTAGTATAATAATACTAATATTCAGACTCTTCTAATCCAAACAATAATGTTGATTAATGCTAATAACATTAATCTGCTGAATATTATTCCTCTGCTAATTTTATTATTATAGTACTATTAAAATAGCATATACTACTAATCGTACTTTCCTAATAACGCTAATAATATTTTTTTCTTTAATCATACTGTTATGAAATTTGCTAATAATTAATGTTTTCTGCTAAATGCAGTGCTGATAACTGTACAGTCAATCTTTCTGTTCTAATGCTAAAAATAATGTTAATAATCTGCTCTGCCTAATATTATTCGCAGATGATTATTAGCAATATTATTAACAGGGGACCTTTCCATCTACTGTAATATTAGGCATATTTAAGGCTGATTGGAATTTTTTTTTGTGTGTCTCTTTTCAGGTTTTGATGGCTGCTACGCATATGTAAAGTACAATGGCGAGCTCCTGCCATTCACCGGCAGCCACCGAACTGTCTCCATCTCTATTTCCGGGACAGAAGAGTCAGTGAAAATCGGCTGCCGTGGGCCAAACATGTGTGCTAGTGCCCCCTGCTGGGATGGCATGATGTGCGTCAACCAGTGGTTTAGCTACCAGTGCGTTCCTCCTGGAGACTGCGCTTCCAGTCCCTGTCAAAACGGCGGCAGTTGCGTCCCCGCTAACCGTGGTGGCTTTAGCTGTGTGTGCGATGAACTGTACACAGGAAGAGTGTGTGAAACCCTGGTGGCATGCCTGGGTGTAACTTGTCCACATGGCACAGTATGCAAAGTTGGAACCAACGGAGGTTTTAGTTGTGTTTCTGACTCCAATAACGAAGAATTCATTTTGCCAATTTGGGCAGTTCCGGCAATTGTGGGCGGCTGTGCCACGATTCTCGCTCTGTTGGTGCTTGGCCTCATTTTACACAATCACTGCAAAGGTGGCGGAAAGACGGCTGTACCAAAGGAGGAAAAGAAAGCAAAGAAAAAGAAGAAGAAGAAGAAGAAGGGAAGCGAGAACGTGGCATTTGATGATCCGGATAACATCGGGGACGTTGACATGACGGTGCGGAAGCAGCCAGAAGGAAATCCAAAGCCAGATATCATTGAGCGTGAGAATCCCTACCTGATATATGATGAGACAGACGTCCCAGAGAGTGGTGATACGATTCCGAGCGCACCAGAAATCGCAGAAATTGAGCACTATGACATCGACAATGCCAGCAGCATCGCACCATCTGATGCCGATATTGTCCAGCATTACAAGCAGTTCCGAAGCCACACCCCCAAATTCAGCATTCAGATTCAGCGCCATAGTCCTCTGGGTTATGCTCGCCAATCACCACTAACCTTGGGCGCTGCTAGTTACACTTACCAACCTTCTTACACTCAAGGACTCCGCCAAACACCACTTAGCCATGCCCCCTGCCCTACACCTACCCCTTTGTCCCGCCACAGCCCTGCACATTTTAGCAAACCGGCCTCATTTTACCGCAACACACCAACGCGGGAGATGAATCTGAATCTGGCGAGGCGTGATGGAAGCCCGCTGGACCTTCATGGAGACGCTTGCCAGTCAGCAGCTATCTTTAATTACACAGCATCACGCCTTGGAAGGCGCAGCAAGAGCCCGCAAACGAT
The DNA here is from genome assembly GCA_022985145.1 of Pangasius djambal. Lineage (NCBI taxonomy): Eukaryota > Metazoa > Chordata > Actinopteri > Siluriformes > Pangasiidae > Pangasius > Pangasius djambal. Next base: position 20,078,658 of record CM040987.1, on the reverse strand, counting down.
GGCGGGTCACGGGTCAAGGCCCGCAAGCCGCTTGAAACAGCCAATTGAGCAAATTCCATTGGAGACAGGGCCTCCGATTGGATTGTCCATAGAAGAAGTGGAGCGACTCAACACTCCGCGACCCAGAAACCCCAGCATCTGCAGTGCTGATCACGGACGCTCGTCGTCTGAGGAAGACGCCCGACGTCCGCTTTCTCGTGTGCGAAATCCCGCAGATGGAATTCCAGCGCCGGATTCATCCTCAGAGAGTGACTCGCATGACTCCTTCACCTGCTCTGAGATGGAATATGACCGGGAAAAACCGGTCAACTATGGTTCTCGAGTTCCAAAACTATCACAAGTTAACGAATCTGATGCTGATGATGAAGATTATGGAGGGGGAAGAATCAAGCAAAGGAGGTACTCAAGTCGTAGGGCAGAGGGCGGGGCCAGTGGAGGCCACACCCCCTTTGGGGAGTACCAGCATCACACACTGCCCCACAAACTGGGCCAAGGATCTGGCAACTTCAACTGGGACAGCCTACTAAACTGGGGACCAGGATTTAGCCATTATGTTGACGTTTTTAAAGATTTAGCTATGCTTCCAGAAAATTCTAATGCTGCTAACGATGTTGAAATGAACAGCGGCGATGGTTCAGTTACCATCATTGCCGAGGGAGAGGCAGAGCAATACGTATGAGATATTCTCTCTTGGACCAATCAGGACTGGATGGACTATGGACAGAGAGAAGGCAATCGTTTGCAATAATTAATGTTCTTCTTTCTTTGTCTTTGTTTTTTGGTACTTGTATTTGTAAGAAGACGAGCTTAAATGCAGTAAGGCAGAGCGATACATCTGTGATGATTCTCCTGTTCTCTGTTACGTAAGAAAGATTTTAAATAGTCCAATAAGTCTGAGTCCATTACCAAAAACTGTTTGTGTTTCACTGTTGATTCGAGTGTTACAGAGTCCAAAATCCCAAATAAAAACATTAGCAATGGAGCTTTTTGTTCAACAAACCACAGCAGGAAGTTTGAATTTTACAAATCAGAAACTGATTAATATCTTCTCCAAGCACTATTTGTCTTTTTTCCCCAGATTGTCGCAAAACCATATTAGGGCTGGACAATATATATATATATATATATATATATATATATATATATATATATATATATATATATATATATATATATCACAATAAATTAAACCATCACCTGTACTTTTATCGCAACATGACCGGCTCTATTCAGTAACAAGTAGCTGATAGAGAATGGTTTCATTTCTCCTCGGTTCTATGTAATAACTTATTTTTGTAGATGTCAAATAAAAATATCATTGAAACCAGGTTTTGCATAGACTCAGACTTTTGGACTGTAGCTTTTAATACTTCTTCATGGATCCCATAGACGTCCATAAAATTCGAAAGGTCCTTGATGACCCCATAGAGTTTCATTTGCGTTCTTCCGTGCAGCAGAAAGCCAAGGGAGGATGTGGCTGTTTTAACAGCATGACCATACGAACTTCATCAAAAAAAAAAAGAAAAAAAAAAAAAACAGAGCTCCTCTCATTCCAGCTCGCCAAACATAAAATAGGGTCCAAAAGTCTGAGTGCACTACTGAGAACTGTTCTCACAAACTAATATGGTTTGGTCAAATGATATTTCTCAATATTTGGTTTGACATTTAAAAAACATGAATGGCGTATGCTCAGGACGTTCCGAAAGATTTCAGTCTCACACACAGCTGAACAAAGGATCCGTCTCAGTTATAATAACTGAGGTTATTACATAATAAGGATTGACTGAAGAAAATGTTTTTAGTGATTGATACCTGATGGAATAGAAACAGTTTCTGGGGCACTTAGATTTTTTTTTTTTTTCTTCTTCATTTTACCAGACTTCTCTGGCCTGCTTCTCGTGTGAAAGAGGAGTGTATGCGAGTGTGTGTAACGCGATAATACCTGCAGGTGTCTGGGACAGCCATCTTTCTTGAGGCTAGTTCACTTCTTGTCCTGTAGGAGCCATCACTTGTGACCTTTGACCTAAAGCAAAATCCTCATAATACTATGAACTTGTGTACATTTTGTATCAATGAAGGAAATTCAATGTTCTCTGTTGTTGTTGTGAGTGTTTTTTTAATGAACTGTTTCTACTTTTTTTTTTTTTTATTAACTTAAAGTACTTAAGCAGTGTTTTTATGGATATTTTTTTCATATGCTGGAAATGATCTTACTTTCAGGGGAAGTAAGATTGAAGTACTTAATTTTTTTTTTTTTTTTTTTTTTACATTTGTTACTTATGTAACATCAGTATTTTCCACTTTTTTTGATAAAACTATAACATACTGTATGCTTTATATGTGTAAGAGCCAATAACAGAATAAAAAAAAAACAATATTTATTTAAAAAGACACAATTTCGAGACTAATGCAATAATGCTTAACAAACTTAAGAGTTAAAGTAATAAAGTAGGACATGACGCCAGAATGCCATCCAGTGAGCGTTCCTAGTGAGGAGTTTGGATAAAGTTTGGATGAGTTGAATAAAGTGTTTCAAAGACCGATTAAGAGTGTGTGTCAAATGGAGGTTGGCCAGTCGTGAGCGAGAGACGAACTAGAGCAAAAGTATGAAATCTGCTTTTTAGGGCGTTTTCCTATTAGTCTGAATCTGAGTGAAATTAATACTTTTAGTTTGTTTGCTGTTCGTGGTGTTTGGTGTCTTTTCAAGCGGCACATAATTATACAGCGCAAAAAAACATTGGCTGAGGGGCGTGTAGGACTGAAAAACGTACTTCCTGTACTCACAGCTCTGGGAAAACTAAACAAATGTTTGCCAAGTGCTCGTAGAAATCACAAATATCATCTGAGCATGGAGAACACGCAGCCAGCACTAAATAAATAATTAGTTAATTACATAAATAGCTAGTTTAAAACGTTGTGGGGATCGCATCCAGCGTTTATTTTCGTTCTGTTCCATGGTCAAAATATCTGGAACACATGGCACTTCTGCACTGCTACAGCTCTGTCCCTTGGCTCAGTTTAATAGCTTGCATCTAGAAAAACATGCAGCCTGCAACCCAAAACACTTCCTGCAATCAGGTTGATTGAGAGCTTTCTCATGGCACTCAAATCACACTAGATTTCACCTGGATCTGGACGAGACCACCTGGCTCAGATGCTCTCTGACCGGGTGTTTTGGTCTGCGGCTGAGTGGGAATTCTGTGCTGCCCAACCAAATGGCACAGAGGAAGAAAACACACCAGGATCCGATTCAAACTAAAAGGACAGTATGTGAAAGCTTTGTTAGAGTGGCTTGACTGTGAGAGAGATATAGAGAGAGATCTACACTTTATACACTCTTGGCAACTTCAACAGTCAGTGCAGTCATACTGGCTTGATAACTTGCTTAAAATCCCAGGAATACTGTAAAAAATCCCAAAATGTTTATATGATACGAAACTTAAAACAGACTGTTCTGAGAAGTGTCCAAGTGTGGCTTAATATTTTCATGAGCGTGTTTGATTGTCTGAGACTTGCTGCCTTCTGCACCAATGTGAGTAAGGAATAATACACTCTGGGCCGTGCCGATACAGGAAAATAATCAACAACCAGGTGGTGTGACGGAGTTAGTTATCACCCTGAAGTGGATTATTTTCCTATAACAGTACAAGTGATTTATTCCTCCTACAGTATACCACAGCAGTTTGCCAATGAATACAAATTTCTAATTTACTTATGTACAATGCCTCATGCTTTTTTTTTTTTTTTTTTTTTTTTTTACCATTTATAGATACATTTAATGTTATGGAACATCCAAGAAACAAGTTAGTTCCTGTTATCACTTGCTTTATAGCAGATATAAACAGTCCCTCCTTCCCCAGCCTCTCTTTTCTCTCTAAGCTTGTCATGTTACTGAGAAACCAGAACACACAAGCTCACTCATCTTTCCTGAAGACACTCCTGTGTCAGAAACCTTACTGACACTGGAGACTCCTTCCACAAGTGTTACACAAACAGAGCGCTTGACGATACTGTTTTCTTAGTTAAACAGCAACACATTTGATTAAACTGTTTATTATTAGTCGTAGATTATGTGGAGCATCTGCCATACAGGTCCCTGTGAATGGGTTGTTACGATAGAAACGATAACACATTATTAGAACGAGTGCATTGATATCAATCTGTCGTTTATGAACGTTTACGTCGTAATTGAATCCACACCTGATTTGAGAACTGTAGTATTAGCACAATGGCGCAATCGGAGACAATCGGGATTGTTCAACTCTACACCAGTTATAGAGCTGTCTCGGAAAACTACATTCACCGCGTTAGCATTCGCCCACAAGGTCGCATGCGTGAATTCGGTTTCGATTATTCAGACTTTGTACTGCATATTGTACCTACGACTGGAACAACAGAACAGTGATTCCTGGTTTAGCTTCCTTCTGACTGAAGCATTGACTTCTGTATAAAGTTAACTTAATCCTTCATCTGCTGCATAACATGTTCATGGCAAAAGAAAAAAGTAATAAATGTCACATTGTGTGGTAATGTGGAACATCTAGGGTCTGTCACAACAAATTAAAGAACAAGACGTTAAACAGAATGTTATGGCGCATGTCAGGATCGGGCTATATTCCGAATATTCAGGCGTCGATATTCTTTAAGCACTTCTTGCGTAGAACAGGGTGTGGCGTTCATAAAATCCCAAGCTTGTCAATTTGGTCTGTTTTACCAAATTAAAAAAAAAAAAAAAATGCATCGGGTTCATCATCTCTCCAATTAAAAAAGAGGAATAAATCACTTGGGGGCATGCTGTTATGAGAGAACTCATCAATGACGAGGTTTCAGATTCAAAGCAGATTATTTTCCTGGAACCACAAGTGTTTTATTCCTCATATACCACAGCATTTTTGCCGACTAATGCAATTTTTCATCTGATAAAAATGATACAGTGTACATTTTATCCATTTATAGTTACATTGAATGTTGTAAGTTCCTTTAAACACTTATGTTTTAGCAGATAGAAAGAGTCACCAGCCTATCTTTTGCATGTCGCTACTTCTAAGCGTATATATATATATATATATATCTCCAAGCTATGCTTACCCACAATCCTTTTCCCTGTGTTGTGACACAGAAATGCACAGAAGTATAGACCAGGCTTAAAATAGTGCATGAGAGTGAACTGATGAACTGGGAAATTAAAAGACAGACAGTCTGCATTTTTCATAAAGCATCTCTAGATTGAAAGGCTGATCTAGATTGTTACACACTGCAGTTATGCGGGTGTGAGTGAGAGACCTTTGTAAAGAGAAACTGTGTGTAAGTGTAAACAAGAGTCTGCGAGAGTGTGTACATGTGTATGATGTGTAAGAGAAAAGGAAAGAACGAGAAGAAAGAAAAAAATTAGAAGAGGCAGATGGAGTGAATGAAGATGCAGATGGTTTGGGGTCTAAAGTAAATCACTGACAGCTGGCTGATGGCACTTTGTGGTTTTTCTCTTTCTCTCTCTCTCTCTCTGTCTCTGTCTCACACACACACACACACACAGACACACAGACACAACAATGAACTAAATGCTTTTCCTCACCAGTCCTATAACCTTTATAGTGTCTTGTTCACTATTTGTGTCCTTTGTAAGCTGCCGCCGAATTGGTTTGTTTATTTGTAAGTGCTCATATGCAGTTATTCTGAATTATTACCCATAATGCACAGCACGTGTACCATGACTTAACAGAAAGGGATTAGTTTACAAATGTAACTGATTTGATTATGAGATTCATAATGAAATAAAGTGGCCTTGTTATCACGGACATATAACTAGCACCGTTTTGAAGTGACTTGTGTAAGGTTATGTATGTCTGTGTGTATGGCTGGTGTTTTACATAAGCACTAAAACATGATGCACATGCTGTTATAGGAAAATAATCCATGACGGGGTGATGTGATGCAAAGCAGATTTATTGTTACAAAAGATACAAGATATAAGATACAAGACTACTGCCACGAACAGTGCTGGGGGTAATTTGGTTCAGGACGGGTCAACGATCAACAATAAACAATAGATAGAGAGCACGCTAAACAAAGTGCACGACAGGACAAGAAGATGAGTGGTGAGAGCGGCCATGCTGTATGGTTTAGAGACAGTGTCACTGAGGAAGAGACAGGAGTCAGAGCTAGAGGTAGCAGAGCTGAAGATGTTGAGGTTCTCTTTGGGAGTGACGAGGTTGGAC
>CM040987.1:19994175-20072343 GCA_022985145.1 Pangasius djambal | reverse complement strand
GGATTAGGAACGAGTACATCAGAGGGACAGCTCATGTTGGACGTTTGGGGGACAAAGTCAGGGAGGCCAGATTAAGATGGTTTGGACGTGTTCAGAGGAGGGAGAGTGAGTATATTGGTAGGAGAATGTTGGACATGGAGCTGCCAGGCAGGAGGCGAAGAGGAAGGCCAAAGAGGAGGTATATGGAGGTAATAAATGAGGATATGAAGCTAGTGGGAGCAAGTGTTGAGGATGCAGAAGATAGGGATAGGTGGAGAGTGAGGATTCGCTGTGGCGACCCCTGAAGGGAAAAGCCGAAAGAAGAAGAAGATGTGCAAAAAAAGTTGCAGCAGTATTTATGGCAATCAGTCGCAGCACTAGTGGTCAGAGTTGGAGTGTAGCAGTAATGACTAAGAGTGCAGCTATAACATATAGTACAGGTTCTGTGTGTGTGTGTGGGGGGGGGGGGGGGGGGGGGGGGGGGGTTATGGCACTGCAGACTAAGAGGCAAGGACCTATCATCAGCGTCTGGGGAGAGAATAGTTCTCTGATTGTAGACGGAAAGAAGCTTTTTCTGAAGCGGTTTGTATTTGATATCAGTAGCCTATATCTTTTGCCAGATGGGAGGGGCTAAAATATGACATAGACTGGATGGGAATGGGCCATTTTTAGGGCTCTTTTCTGGATATATAGTTTAAGTAGACACACAATGCCTTTTGTTTCTTCTTGGTGCCGGAGTCCGTGTTTCCATACCAGACACTGACTGCCCTGAACTTGATTATTTTCCTATTACAGCATGTCACGTAGAGTTTTCTTCCTCTTATACTACAGCAAGTTATCAATGATTACAATCTTTAATTGAGCAAAGAACGTTTAACCGTTTATATTTACATGTAACGTAACGGTGTGGAGCACAAAACGAAAGGCAAGTTAGTTCCTGTTCTCGCTTTATATCACGTTGTAGCAGCTGTGAAATGTCGTTCCTTCCCCAGCCTTTCTTTCTTGAAATTATGTGCAATAGGGTATGCATGTGGGACCATCCACAACAGCAGAAAGTGAGTCACAAAAAGTGCAAAATACTCCAAATTTACAGAAGACACAATATGTAAAAAAAAAAAATGCCGCTTAAAAATGTACATTTATAATTCATGAATTTTGACAGGGTAATCAATTGTATAAGGTGAGATGCCTTACAGAATGAACATGTTTCCGTTATCTATATAACTGTCACCAGGCCTCGGTTCGCCATTCGCATAGACTAGAGGAGACTGAACATTTATGAGACCATAATACATTTCTACGAGTGTTATTTAGGCCAGTCAAACGTAAATATCACCAGACATTTAAGCAAAATTAAGCATGCATTTTTAAGACTTCAGTGGCTTAGTGGTTAGCATGTTTGCCACTCACCTCCATGGTTGGGGGCTTGAATCCCACCTCCACCCTGTGTGCATGGAGCCTGCATGCTCACCCCGTACCTCAGGGGCTTCCTCTGGGCACTCCGGCTTCCTCCGCCAGTCCAAAGACATGCGTTATAGGCTGATTGGCATTTCCAAATTGTTCATAGAGTGTGAATGAGTGTGTACAATTGTGGCCTGCAATAGGTTGGCACCCCATCCAGTTTGGCCCCGTCCTTGTGCCCCAAGTTCCCTGGGCCTGTGAAAATGGAGGGACTCTGTAAAAAAAAATGGCTGTAATTCCTAAACAATTGATGCAATATTTTTGCCAAACACCTTGAATTAAAGCTGAAAGTCTACACTTCAATCACATCTTGATTGCTTCATGTCAAATCCATTGTGGTGGTGTAGAGAGGCAAAATTATGAACATTGTGTCACTGTCCAAATACTTATGGACCTGACTGTAAATGATGTGTAAAAAGCCACATAAATGAAAAACCCAATAGGCCTCTTCGGTTAATACCGATGCTAACAGTAACGCTAATCACCCTCTTCCTCTTGTACGAATGCTAATTATCCCATCTGCTAATAACAATGCTACCAATAATGCTAATCATCCTCTTTCCTAATAAAACTAGCTGACAATCATCTGCCATTAATAATGCTAACAGTAAAAAAAAAAGTACATTAAGTGTTACATTCTTCAGTACACACTAGCAGTGTGTATGGAGTGAAAGAAAACACTCATACGGCTAGAGCTGGTTCATATGGCTAGAGCATAATTCATTTCCCTCAGAGTCATAAAATAATTGCAGCTAAAAGCTGAACACTTCTTTCCACAACTAGCATGCCACTGGTCTGGGTGCTTTCATGCTGAAATAGTGTGCATGCCATTGGTGCACACAGATCTACCCATGTCTGTGTGTGTGTGTGTGTGTGTGTGTGTGTGTGTGTGTGTGTGTGTGTGTGTGTGCTTTAGTAGTTTGAGAAGGCACATCTGGATCTGATCGTGACGGTATGAAGCGCTGTTTCAGCACTCACTGAGACTCTCACTGCTGACTAGAGAGGCCTCAAGCTAACCAGGGGAAAAAAACACTATTTGTGTGTGTGTGTGTGTGTGTGTGTGCGTGTGCGTGTGCGTGTGCGTGTGTGGATATGGCCCTTTGTTTGAAGGAATTTAACATTTCTGTAAAAAAAAATGTGAACACTTGTGCATTAACCCCAGCTCCTGTTCTGTTCTGAACTTTCTGAACAAGATGAAGTCGTCAAAAGTGCACCAGGCAATAACATACAGTCATGGAGATACTGGAAAAACCACTCGCTACATTACTGATTCCAAAAATCTCTAAAACTGAACATTACTGTACTAAGTAGTATGTCAAAACAGTACACCGTAATATACACACAAATATACACGCAAGTTAGCAAGGCTACGCCGTATTTGCATATACACTCAAATATACACAACTGGTTTACCAAGGCTATACCTGTCTTTCAAACATAAAAAGACATCAATATAAGGTTTCGTTTTTGGTAGCCACATCAAATCACGTGTTGTTCTTAACAAATATTTTAAGGATTCAATCTTTTAGTAAAGTTGAGTGTAAATGTTTGCCTAAGCCAAACCAAACGAAAATTTTCCACGGATTTACAAAAGTTTCAGAAACACTGATTTTCTTTGTACTCATGTTCGAATATTGGCATCAATGACGTGAAAAGCACGTCCCCCATATGGCTCATTTGCATGTAGCGACGCCCACAAAACTCCATAAAAGGTCAAGTGCACAAACAGCTGGGAGCACAAAATGAACGATCAGGGTAAAGACTGAGAGACAGAAGTGGAAGTTATTTTGACTCACTTCTATGTCAATACAAGCATTTACTAATATATTATGTCAATAATAATTAATAAGTAATAATAAGCAAGTGCTAACTCTTCCACCATAACCGAATGATTTTAGTTTTATTTGTTTTAATTTATGGTTTTGTGTTTGTGTCTAACATTCTTAGTTTTATTTATTTATTTATTTTTAAATATATTCTTAGTCCCTGACCTAGCATAAATACACAATTTAAACTTGACAGTAAATTCTATATATAAAAGTGCAATAATCCATGCAAATTATGATTTTAAGTAGAACATGTTGAGGATTACATTAGTTAGTCTTCTTATGTGTAAATTTACGGACTTTCAGAACCACGAGTAGGATACGAACGTTTTTTTTCCCCCAAATTATAGGATTTTCATGAATACCAAATTTCGTGGTATTCGTGAAAATCGAAAAAACCATTTAAATGGAGTAAATCCGTTTGTATCAAGCTTGACAAATGAGCCCGTTGCTCATACTGATTTGCTCATGAATGCGTAACACTCCATCAGCAGTGACTGAGAAGATGCATGTGAACCACAGTTGTGTTTGCAGTGAAGGAAAATGAGTTGGACTATTTACTCTGTCATCCTTTTTCCCCTTTAGAGGAGAAACTAAAAGTAGCACACGTTGTCCCAAGTACAAATTACACAAAATGACAGATGACATAACCATAAGTTTAGTGTTTTTCGGTTTGAATGAAACGTTTACAACTTTTCTGTTTACCATGTTTGGTGTTCTGAGGAAGCACGGCATGACCCCAGTGGAGCATTACAGACTTGAAAAATTCGAAATGTAGTTTGCCAGACATTATTCTTCAGTCTCTGGTCTCCCATCCCATCTATCACGACCGGCCGTGACTGACACACTGTTTAGCGAGTAGCGCTAAACAGGAAGAGTACGATGTCAAGGTAGACTATCTGATTCTCTAGACAGTGATGATTCTCTTGATTCAGAACTGCCTGAGGCTCCAGCGCAAACCACACTACAGTAATATAGAATACTCTGTAATAATACAGAAAATAATAAATGTGGCGTCCCTGTGTCCCATGATGGATTTGCTAATTTGAATATTTCCCAGCATGCTTACAAAATATAGCAGTTAGCACATAGTTTTATGATCTGTTTAATAACACAAGTGGAATTTCAGCTTCCTGTTTATGATTAAGGATTTGGAATGTTTTTTCTAATGGTTTTTAACCATGCTGTGCCATTTTTATGACTTGATATTGATATTTCTCATCGTCTCCGTGTAATGTGTTTATGTGGTTAGAGTGGTTTACTTGTTATGTTAGGAGTAGGCTGTTTTAATTAAAAGCTTGAGGTTGCGTGACTTCGGCACTAGATGTAATTATGGACTGCTAGCTTGTGACAATAGTAAAAAAAAATATATATTAGGTTGCTATACTGGCTTAGTTTATGGATTCTGACATGAACCTAATGTAAACTTCACCTCATGTTTAAGCCAACTTTAATATGCTAACCCACAAATCCTAATGCACTCAAGTTATCCACAGTTTGGCATTTTTTTTTTCTGTGAAAGAATTGGCCAGCTGACCTTGATGGTATTGATAAGACCGTTAGGTTGATGAAACACCACAATTCCAGTGTGTCTAACATAAATCGAGGCTTAATTTAAGGAATTTGAATGGATCCCAACATGACCTCAGTTCAGGCCAAAGTTAGCATGCTAACTCACAAATCCTGCTAACTCACAAACTCAGTTGACTCAACAGACACACAGTTTAGCATTTTTTTTTTTTTCCTGGCAAAAATGTCTGACTGGCTCGATGAGACTGATAAGTCTATTAGGCTGTAGGTAGCGAAACACCACTGGTCCGTTGTGGCTGGAAGCTAAATACAAACGCAAAGCCAAATACCGTTTATTTGTCAAGTTTTCCCAGATTCTCAGATAGATGTTGACGTTTCTGGAATAACACTGCTCAGCAAGGTACAATACGTTCCATCAAATCTCACTCAGGGAGAAAGAACACATAAACACTCACAGAAACAGACACAAAATAGTGTGCTTTCGAGGACAGAGATGGATAGATGAAAACAAGTGATCTAGACAGGAAACAATGCAGTCGTTCCATGCCAGGAGGTTTCAATAACAGAAACAGAGGACGCAATGCATTCTGGGTAAATGTTGACTGCTGCTTCTTCATTGTACCCATTGCACATTTTATTCATTAATAATTATGTTTAATGTTGTGGAGCATCCATAAGACAAGTTAATTCCAGTTATTACCAGTTATTCCAGTTATGTAAAATATTATATTGAAACATTTTCAAGTATTGTTATTGTTGTGTAATGCAGAGCTCTACAACATCATGTCTTAGTTATATTATTAGTGATATAAATGATTAGTGATATATACATAAAGCTCTGCATTACACAACAACAATAACGTTTGAAGTAAAAGTTTCAATATAATATTTTACCTGTAGATAAACCTAACGATTACATTTTACAGCAAAAATAAATCCACTGTTATTTGTTTAATAAACACACTTTGGTCAGTGCAGTTGTAGAGCAATTTATCAGCCTTAACGATTGAGTTGCCACTTAATCCTGAGAACTGGACACTAACGAACCCAATAATGGGTCAATTATTCTCCTCGTTAGCTCAATAGCTTGCTTAATGGCCAATTCTTCACCAAATCCCTCTACTCGCTCTCTGGCAAGTCTGGATTGTACGCACTTCAGATGAAAGACAAACAATGAGACTCTTTTGGCAGCTGGTTTGAGGCACATTAATTTCCACAATAACGCTCATTGGCTAATTGTCGCCTGTAGCTTTTCTGGGTTTTTTGCCTCGGGCTTTTTCCCATGCCCCACTATCTTTTCTCTTCTCCATCTTTTCTCCCCTCTCCATCCATTCATGCTGTCAGCGAGAAGCGTCCGTGAGTTCAGCTCACTCAAATAGGTCCCTCTTCATGCTAATCGTCTCTCAATGGATCCATCACCTCCCACTTGAATAAAAACACTTTTTCTTCTGACTGTTTGCCCCCCGCCCTGAATCCATCCCGTTCCCTGTTTCCAGCCAAAAAAAATTCAGCTCATTTCCGAAAAGACGCAAATGAGAATCATTGTGTTGCCATCAGCTTCTATTCTGTTAAATATTCTAAAGAGGGCAAACAAGGTGACATCATCAAAAATCACTGTCATGGAGATACTGAAACACATAATTACTCTCTGTATCCATACATACACTTTTATGCCTCAGATAACATTTTTAATGACACCAACTGTAAAAAAATAAATAAATAAATAAATAAATAAAAATAAGAACAGAAAATTTTGCTGTGGTTACTACATGTAAATCAAACAGGAAATGCACTAAATTACCATCATAAAGGCAAGGAGTTAGTTGATATGAACTCCTAGAGGATCATGCATGCGATCAAACACAACTTTCACAAGAAAACCCTGTTATGTATATAACTATGGTTCCATTATCCCCAGATTACCGCCAGGGAAGGCCCCAAGAGAGATGCCATTTATTGTGCTGGGGTGTGCCCCCGGTGGCTGTCACAAATACTTGTAACGAGGTTAGGGACTTGTGGCTGTCTAGCAGTCACTGAAAAAAAGTTAATATTTAGGGTATTGGGAAGTGCCAATGTGCCAGATCCAGCCAAAGGAGTGCACACCATTGTACATTTGTGGTACAGCTTCCACCTAAGATCATGCAAGATCCTTATGCTAGGGGTCAAAGTGTTCAGGAGTGTTTCCTGGACCCCTGAGTTGAAGTCATTAGTTGATGATTTGTTTTCTAAGAGGCCAAATCCACAAGCATAGATGAATGGGCTGAGAGTGCTAAATCTCTCTGTCCATTTGGGATAGCAAAACTGTTGTGTGAGGAGGCTGCTGGGTTGCTCTTACCACTAACCAAAGCAGTAGTGGAAACTGAAGTCTTCTTTTTCAAGGCTACAAACAGGACTCTGTGTTCCAGTTGCTGAAGTCAGTGCAACAGAGGAAAAATCAGTGAGGCCAGTCATGTGCCAGTCCTCTCCTGGGCTATCCGGTTCTGCCAGGGAAGGCCACAAATTGCAATGTCTTTACTTGGCAGACATTTACTTTGTGTGAAGAGGTCCAGCTACACCTCGCCAAACCTTTCTGAATCTGCGCTACCACCTCCAGGTATAGACAGCAAATCTCCAGACATATGCACCGTCTCAACAGTGTGTCCACTGCAGAGATGGTCCAGGCAAATGCGTTGCCCTCCATGAGGCTATCCGTGGATGGGCCCACCCGAAAAGAACATCTCAGAACTACTACACTACTACGCACAACTACTATACTACACACGCCTCAGCCAGTAGGAGAAGCATTCATGGTGGCTCTCTCTTTCTGATGGGGCACTGCTCCAAAGCAGACCCCTTTCAATAGAAAAGCCTTGTGCCTCCAGCAAGCCTGGGGTTTGGAGTCCAGCTGCAGTCTGATAACACAATTCTGAAAAGCCCATAGTGCCAGCAAACCTAGGGTAGTTACTGCTGTGACTACCACTCCTAGAATCCTCAAGAATCGATGGTACGACACATTGTAGCCCAGCTGAACCTGCTTGGCAAGTATAATAATTAAATATGTCTGCCAAGTGTTGGAGTGGCAGGTTGGCTAGTATTCTCAGTGAATCTATGCCCATGCTGATGAATTTTGTGGATTTACAATGTTTGCAAGGAGGATGGATGTGTCCTGAATGGACTGCCTTTTGGCAGGGCACATAGTAAGGTGGTCCAGGTATCAGAAATGTTGCGTACATATATCTTGAAAATCTATGGTGGAAGAGAGATGATGAAGAGTAGAAATTTGAATTGGAATGCCTGGTTTTGAAAAGCCAAGCATAAAAGCTGTGTTCTAGGCCTATTTGGACATTACAAATGCGTTGCACAGGCCTAATGACATGAACCATTCCTGTGGTTGCATGGCTTCAACTACATCTGATGCACTTAGCATACGAAAACGACGCGTTTGGCCCTCTCAAATCTGGAATTGGATGAAAACCACTATCCTCCTTCTTATATCCTTTAGTTAAGTAGAACTCCTTTTTTGGCCACAAAAGCAGGCCACAAAATTCTACTTTTTAAATTGTGGCTTCTTGTTTAGACAACACTTCTTATTTGGTTGAATTAGTAAAGTGCACTTGAAGCAGCTTGTGAATTGCATTAATTGTGTCCATGTAGACCTTGAACTGCTGTTTATGGTGCTCAAGGATCAGAGAAGTGCTTCATTAGGGGCTGAAGCTTTTGATCGTCATCATCATCAATTCAAATGTGCCCAATTAGTGAACCTTAAATAAAAAGCCTACTTAGCATAAATTACAACCATACTGTTGCTATTTTGGTGTGTATCTGCGTGTGGAACGTTTGCTTAGTGTTATTATTGGCGATGGTATGTTGTGTACTAAAATTGCAGGCCTCATTAAAACGGTTGGTAAATATTATTCTTTTGTCCACATCTGCTGATGTTTGGGTGGGCTCTGTATGTGTGTGGTGGTCACTGCATTGGTCACTCTGGTGGGCAGTAGCAGTATTCATGTTATATTGGGCTCTGTGTGTGTGTGTGTGTGTGTATGTGTTTGTGCACATGCATCCACAAGGTTTGCCTGCAGGTCGCTAATCTCAGCCTCAGAAGCAATCTGATGTGAGTATATTGTGCACTTAGCTGGCCAATATCAGAGTCCATCAGAGATCTCATTACCTCTTTGCCCCTGTGTGTGTGTGTACACACAATCAAGCACTGGTTTGTAACAGAGAAACAAACTTTTGAACACCCTGGCAACAATGAGCTTTTCAGAGTTACTGGATTGAAAATGGTTAGGGAAGTTCAAGGCAGCCAACTCTCAGCGTCAGACTCTCTAGGAGTCTGGCTTTTGAGACGATAATAAACCATGCTGTTTTTAAGTTGTTGCACACAGGTCTGTTTTGGTTGGCACTGTTTTTACTATTGACCAAATCACCAAGTCCCTTAATGCTTAGTTACTGTCACTATGTAGATCAAGCTTTTGAAAAATAGAGCCTGGACATTGGACAGCAAGTTATGCTGAGCAATCTACATGACACCAGTTTTACATTAAAGTGTACAACAATTTGGATAATTCGGCCAAAACAAACTAACTAATGGATAGCATGCCAGATAAGGCTTCAACGTTTAACAGAAGTGTTTTCAAACAAAAAGTATAATCTAGTCAGTCATATAACCAATGAGAACCCTCTTTTAACCAACTAAACATCTCATATAACCAACTTAACAACAGAATTGAGTCACCTTTTGAGAATTGTTTTTGGTAATGGTGTCCAGACAAGTGAAAGCTGGTTTGTTGACAAGTCGACAAGGGAAAGCAGGTTTTTCGGGCCTGTCTCTTGACCATATTTGGAGCTTCAAATTCAAAATATGTCCATTGTTCACTTGCCACAGTGCTGAAACCTTGACAGAGGTAATGGCAAATAGCAGTGGCTGCTAATCAGTGTTTGGAGGGCCAAGAAAATAAAGGGGCACTTGGGATCAGTCAGTTGCCTGGGCTGCATGTCATGCACAAAAAGTTTTTTTTTCTTGTTGTTGTTGGTTGCTTGTATTGCAGTCATGTGTTGAGTGATGAAAACTACCAGACTCCCTCACAATAGCGTTAAGAAAAAAGTCTTAATTTGTGAGAATAACATAGCACAGATGCATCACTGAGTCCATATATGGTCAGGAAAAGGAAGCCAAGGCAACAAGTCCTGAAGTGTCTTATTCCTCTTATACCACAGCAATTTGCCAACACTAACAATTTTTGATTTACTAAATTTTTATCCATTTATATCTTCGTTTAATGTTGTGGAACGTCCACCTGCTTCTTTTATTCTCTCTTGTGAAGTTAATAAGACAAAAAAAAAAATGCGGCTTTTTACCAAGAAACTACAAAAGACCTCTGTTCTGAAAACGTTTCTGTGACAGCAAACAAAATGTATGGCTTTATTTCTTTTACAACGCATTGACAGTGGAGACTCCTTCCAAAAATGCTTAATAAATTTACATACGTATAGTATGGAAATACTACAGAAACAGTATTGTATTAGAACGACGCTTTATTATAAACCTTTGTAGCTAATCCTGAAAACACTGGGCACAGTAAATGTGAATAGAACTTATTTATTTAAATATATATAAATAAATCTTAACTGCTGATGCTAGCTAGGTGGCTAACTTGACAGGATATGTGAGAAAGGCTTACCTTCTGGAGTGCAATCATAAAACTGCTTTTTACGTTTGTATATGCAGGGACGTTCTGGGCAAACGCAATCTTTTGTGGGTGTCTTGGAAACATTTTAGTCTACAGAGGGATTCCACGGGTATGGGCTCAGAGACACACACACACACACACACACACACACAGCAGATTCCATAATTCTTACTTAATATCCAGGGAAGGCTGTTCTTATTGGCATTGAAGGCATTAGGGACAATAACCCATACGTGTATACTAACTGAGTCAATGTGTTAGTCATTAATTTACACAATATGTCGCTGTCTGATTGAAAAGAACTCTCTCTCTCTCTCTCTCTCTCTCTCTCTGCAGCTTTTCCCTACTCCTTCTGTTACTCAGTCTTTTTTCTCCATTGTTTCCTCTCCCTGCTGTCTCTCTTTCCGTCTTTAGCTCCCATTCGGTCTCTTCTTGTCCCTCTCAGTTTTGCTCTCTCTGTCATGGTTTGCCTTTCCCCCCTCTCTCCACCGTTCCCCCTCTCTTTTTTCTGTCATTCTTTTGCTGTCTATTTTTGTATGTCTTGCTCTCCATCTTTCCCTCGCTCTTTTTTTTTTTTTTCAGCTGTGTACATATCTATGTTGCTCTATCCCACTTTCTCCATCTCTTCTGCACACTATATCAATTTTCCATCTGTCTCTCTGCCCATCATTTTTTGTCTGTTTGCCTCAGTCACGCTCCATACTCACTCTCTCTCTCTCTCTCGCTCTCGCTCTCAGTCTGAGACTCAGATACGCTGTATTGTAGAGACAGGTTTAGCAACACAGTGAGAATGAACAGCATTTGTGGAATTCACTCCATCCTTCCTGCCCCCTCCATCCATCCATCCATCCCTCAGCCTCCTCGCTCTCTAATAATAACCGGCACAGGGTAACAGGCTTGGCCTTTAGTGTGTGTCACTTCATTCTGGATTTCCTGTATTTGTCCCTGTTGTCGGACTCTGGCTGTGACACATTTCTTGCCTCTGTTTTTTTCACTCATTCACTCGGTCAACAGAAAAAAATGTTCTATAATCAGGGAGTATGAAGTCATGAGGACTGTATTAATCTGATAACATCGCTGTGTGATCATGAATAATGTGTAACACGTAAGGAATTAAGTACTTGCTGTAAAAGAAAATATTCAGTGATGGGGTGGTGTGCTGTGGGTCAACGCAAAATGGAGTCACTGTTACCACCCTGAAGTTGATTATTTTTCTAAAACAGCACAACTTGTAGTGTTGTATTCCTCTTACACCACACGATAGCTTACTTTGAACTTAAAGCATACTATATGTTTAACCATTTATACTTACATTTAATGAAAGTATCACATGATATAGCAGCTCTAAACAGCTGTTCCTCTCTTGAAGTTAATAATAATAATAATAATAATACAAACAGCCAGAGCAGTTAAAACATAGGGTTGCAGTGTTTGAGGAGTCTATTCCAGGAATACTGGATATAAGGTGGGACTATACTCTGATCGGGACCCCAGTCCATCACAATACACAGCACAATACACACACTCATTCACAAACAGATGCTTAATATACTTCCACTGCCATTTAAATGCATTGAAGGAATGTCATAATGGATCAACTCATAATGGATTATGATGCGTTCCATGCTCATTTTGTACAGAATTCTGTTTCTGAGTCCATACACTTGACTTCTGCTCCAAATGTCCTGCAGTGCTTCTACTCGGGGTTAAATGGATGCGCACAACAAGCTGGCGTTTGTATGACAAGCTGTGAAATTTGACAAGCATGGGAAGATGAACTATATTGATTATTACAGCAAGACAGGCAAGATAAGCAGCATATTAGATAGGCCAAATGTCTTGTATATCTTTGTTTGTAAAATGAATGTTTAACGGCTGTGGAAATTCTTGATTTTTGAACTGGTGTAAAAGGGTTGCTGAAGAATTATACTATTGACAACAACTTGAAAACTAGAATCTTGGAAATATTTACATGAGTTTCAGAGTTTTTAGTATTTGGTTCATCCCCTTTTTTCGAGCTGGCATGTACTTCACAAGTTTGTGCAAGGGCTTATGATCCATTTTAGATCAAATCCATCAGCGTATTGTCTGAACACATGCTTCAATAGAAGAGATTAGACATGAGATTAGATAGATAGATAAATTATAAGTACATTTATTCAAGGAAAATGTATATAAAAAAAATAAAATAAAAACTCTTTTTTTTTTTTTAATAACAAAACCACTTGTCGCTATAATAGTCGCTTAGAAATTTTTATGAGCAAAATACAACTGAAGCATTATATATTTTACCGTTTTTAAAAGTTCATCTGAGGGTTTAGGAAGTCTTAAGCAGTCGTCCGTCCGTCCGTCGCTTCCTGTTTCACTGGAGTATAAATATGAGGTGAGGCAGAGGCCAAATTCCTTCAGCCATTCATCAACATGGAGAAGGCTACAGAACGCACAAATGAAATGAGACAAAACGCTGCTGACCTTCATAAATCACGCAATCAGGCGAGAAAATAGCTACGTATCTGAAAATACTCATGCTCACTGTTAGAGGCAGTGATTAAGGAGTTTAAAACAACTGGAGCTGTAAAGAACCTGCACGGAAGAGGATGCAAGTGTGCAAGTGTGATAAGAGAGGCAAAAACCTTCTGCAAGGATGACAGTTGGAGCCAACAAACTACTTGGAAGCCAAGCCAGAAGAAAGTCCTTTGTTTCATCTAAACTCAAAAGTAAGCACCACTAAGTGCTATAGGAACTTTGACTGGAACCAGATTCTACGTTCAGATTTTCAATTTTTATTTTTTTTATTTTTTTTTTAGCAAGAAACACACAGGAATTGTTATAGAGAAAAGAATCTAATCTGCACTGTTAAGTATGATGGCAGACCTGTGATGTTGTAGAGCTGTTTTTCCTCCAAAGGCCCTGGAAACCTTGTTGAGCTACAACTGCATCCAGTTCCAGCATGAAAATGATCCAAAACATACACTCGCGGAATCTTTGGACAATGCCGTCCCAGCGCCCTGAAAATTTGAGGAGAGTCAACAAGTGAGGACCTAGGACCCTGGAGGATGTAGAGAGAGTCTGTATTGAGGAGTGTCTCAGATTCCTCGCAATGTGTTCTGTAATCTCATCGAGCATTATTGGAGAAGAATGTTATGTTGGCAAAGAGGGGTTACACAACCAACTAAATGCAGGGGTGCCACATGTGGTTTTGCTAAGGGTTTTTATTTCCTAGAATGAATTTACTTTGACTTCTCTCATGTTTTCAGTGTGTGATTACGCTATTGGTCTCCTCCCATTGTTCAGAAACATGAAGGAAGGCGGAGTGGCTATGCTGAAATTGCCCCTAGGTGTGGACGAGTGTGTGAATGTGTGTGTGAGAATCGTCCCGCAATGGACTGGCGTCCCACCAGGGGTAAATTCAGGCCTCATGCCCCAGTGTTCCCGGGATCCTCTGCAACCCTGACAAGGATAAAAGTGGTTACTGATAGTGCGTGCTTGAGTGAAATTAACCACAAAGACATTTTTTCATAACCCTTTTTTACCAGGAGTGCCAATAATTCTGCCGCTGACTGTAAATATGGACATAAGCATGCAGTTTAAAAGTGATTCATTTTTGTTCCTGTGTTCAAAGCTTTATTTATTCCATAATAAATTCGATATTTACACAGAATTGCACTACAAGGTCATTACAAGGTCAAACCTGTCAGATATTCCTATCTTTGTGGGGATATTTGGTCCCTGCCAAGATAGAAAAACATATATAAACACACACACACACACACACACACACACACACACACACACACACACACACCACCAGCCGTTCTTGAGTTCCAAAGATCCAAAACACTGCACTTGCTGTGAGGCTTTCAGGCTTTTGATGGAAAATGAGGACCGGATGTGTTTGGATTGGACTGATGCATAAACCATCGGTTCTTCCAGTTAGCATTCACACACTCCTCTTCTTCCTTCCACACACACACACACACACACACACACACTTTAGCTCATCTACTTTTATTGTGTATTCTTAGGAGTGAGACGAACTTTTGCCATCCTAAACAATCTAATCAGTGCCAGATAGAGAGAGAGAGAGAGAGAGAGAGAGAGAGAGAGAGAGGGTGAAAGAGGGAGAGAAAAAGTTTATTCATCCACAGTTGAGTGCAAAACTTTGTGTCCACTTCCAAATGATGAAAACAGCAGGATATTTAATGTGGATTAGGTTTTACAGATGTTCTTTTATTACCACAAGCAACAAAAAATGGTCAAAAATGTGTGTTGAACATAAATGGCCAAACAATCCAAATGAATGAACTTTATTTTACTAGCCTCAGGGATTTTTGGAGCTGCTTCAAACTTTCGGGCTTTTAAAAACAGATAGATGAATAAAAACCTAAAAGTAAACACCCCAGTGTTTTGAGTCATTAGACACCTTAATGAATCACATTCAAATAAAGTAACTAGCGTATCACCAGAGATTCATGCTTGTAAGCTCGCTAAGAAAGATAGGAGGAAGGAAGGAAAGATAGGAGGAAGGAAGGAAGCTTCAGACACTAAACACTGATTTGATATTAGTGTACCATCCATGTGGGTAAACAAGGCATGATGCAAGTAGACAAACTAGAATAATCGGTGATCAACCAACCAAAAAACACAATACACTGGAAACAGATTTAAAGATATAAATGAATGCGTGATGCATCCTCGCCAACAAGACACCGAGACACCAAAGTATAAGTTGACAAACGAACAGATGTGCTAACATAGAACAGGTGAACACAATAGAGGAAGAACCCAATGACAGGACAGGGGCGGAGACAGGGCCAAAACTGAAATAAGAATATATGCGCATGCCATTTGTTGCCACGGGAACTGCTACGTGAAGTGTGAATCAGTTAGCAATGTATGCCCTTTCTTTACTTATTAGCTAAAAAGCTTAAAAAGACTTAATAAAAGACTTTATCAGAAAAACATGCAGGGGCGGACTTAACCATTAGGCAAAGGTCGGCAATTGCCTTGGGCCCCCAGCTACCTAGGGGCCCCTACAACCCGTATTAACTTATAGTTAAGTTTTTTTTTTTTTTTTTATTTTGCGCAAATTATATATTTTTAAAACTCTATCGCTAAAATGGCATCAGAATGCTTCATTTTTAGTGTTGCTCAGGAGGGTCCACCCCTATTCCATTGGACTATTCCATTATCTCACATTACTGCGCAGCTGCGGAAGTGACAGACGGTCAGTGTTCAAAGTAGATGGAGCGAAGTTCTGTGGAAATGAAGCGAAACTGTCCTAGCGGTGCTGAGAAAAGGAGGAAGCGGGAGGAAAGCAAAAGGATTATAGCAAACTTGCCAAAGGTAACAAGCTTTTTTGTGACGCGTACTGACGACGTTTTATTGTACACAGAATATATTATGAAAATAAGATTTTACGATGGATGTATGTGTTAAACAGAATGTTGTGCTCTGCTTTTATGCAGATTAAACAGCTGAAACATGTCTAGACATCATCACTGTGTGAGGAGAGCTGAGAAGAAATTACAAGTAGGTCTTGGATAAATACGGAGTGACAAAAGGATGGAACAAGAGATGTGGCGGGCCCCATGTCTGTTTTTGCCTTGGGCCCCAAAATGACTAAATCCGCCCCTGAACACATGTACACCTGCTCGTTCATGTGGCAGCAGGGAAATGAAGAAAATCATGCAGATCCAGGTCAAGAGCTTCAGGTAATGCTCACATCAAACATTAGAATGATCACATAAAAATGTGATCTCACTGACTTTAACCAGGGCATGGTTGTTGGTGCCAGATAGGCTGTTGAAACTGATGATCTCCTGGGTTTTTGGTGCGCAACAGTCTCTAGAGTTTACACAAAATGGTGTGAAAAAACATCCACTGAGCGGCAGGTCAGCAGGCGGAAACACCTTGTTGATGAGAAGGGTCACAGGAACTGACGGGAAGGCTACAGTAACTCAAATAAACACTCTTTACAAACATGGTGAGCAGAAAAGCATCTCAGAACGTACAACATGTCAAACATTGACGTGGATGGGGAAACAACAGGAGAAAACCACATCGGTGTTCTGTCTCTTCAGCCAACGACAGGACTCTGAGTCTACAGTGGGCACATGTTCAATAAAACTGCACAGCTGAAGAGTGGAAAAACATCGCCTGGACTTTTTTCAGTCTTGAACAGTCATATTTTTACCTCTTCTGATGTTTCATGTGAACATTAACTGAAGCATGATTTTGTGCACTTCACATGATTGGCTGATTGGATAATTGCATGGCAAGCAGGTGTACGTGTGTTCGGATAAAGTGCTAGTGGAGTGTTCAGAATTAGACCAATCAACAAGTGAAAATGTGTGTATTTTTGACCAGTGTGATGGTGGTTTTTCTTAGATGAAAAACCAGTGACCTCATGGTCGACCATAGGTTTTTTAAAAACTTGACAGGGCTTTGGGACTGTTCCACGGTTAGCCTGTTTGCCAACCTCAGAAAATGTCATGAAATATGAAAAGCACGTTCATATCATCATTTCTGCCATATTGCCGACCTTCAGAAAACTGAATTTTTTTTTCCCCCGAAATTTACCCCTTCTCTAACGAGACATATGGAAACTCGGATTAAGTCATTCTTGGCGGGTTAACGTGCTGGTGACATCAACGGTGACCAAGAAAAACATCTGAACTCGAGAAGAGAATTACGGCTTGTTATTATAACCTTCCTCTCCTGGATTGCCGATAATAAATTGGACTTGGATGAATCAGGGTGTGTAACACAAACGAAAGCCAAACCCAGAAAGAGAAACGCTTTTTTAATTTTTTTTTTTTTCTAAATCGCTGCTTTTAAGACAGACCAAAGTGCAGAGTTGAGGAGCTGGATCATTGCGTTAAGTTGATGTTTGGACTGAAAGTGGAGATAGCTAATGTGCTCCTTCTGGGTTCAGATTTTTGTGTGTGTGTGTGTGTGTGTGTGTGTGTCTGTCTGTCTGTTGAGAAAGTTCACAGTAACAATCGTTGTGATGCTTGGATGCTGTTGAGAAGATTATTTGCAAGCTGAGTGACATGATGAGAAACTGAAGATGAGGAATGAGGGCTGGTTAAAATTAAATCAAACAACAGAACTGGGGTGGAAAATACATTCTACTCTCTGGGACACACACTTCTGCCATTTTTCCGTACGATTGCTCATATCAGATTAGCCTGGTGACTGAACCTGTATCAATACTTAAAGTTAATAACCATGTTGATACTTGATATATTACTAGCATTTGCCAATATAAATGATTAACTTACTGTAGAAACGAGCAAGCTCTTGTCTAACCATGGACGATCCTGTCAACATGCTTTTCGCTTCTGTTTGTTCACCGCCAACCTCATCACTTTAGCTAGCTAGCTAATAGACGAACAAAACTCATGCGTCTGGTCGCCTCCAGTGTGTGTATTTTTTTTTTAAAAAATTATATAATCTGTGTTCTCCTGGTAGTTGGTTATCTGACCTGAATTCACCCCTGTTTGTCTTTTACAAGCTAACTAGCTGACCTTATCCAGCTATCTCCCAACCATTAACTCTGTAAAGCAGGATTTCTTTGTAAGCTGGGAGTGTGATGACATATGAGCCTTGCGTCTATGGAGTATGACGTTTGCATCTAAAAACTCCCACCAAATCCGACGCAACAGCTGAGACCGTGAATTACTAGTACAGGATTTCCAGCATGACTCACAGCAGGAGTCATCAGCAAGACTATGTTTTAGAAATGTTTTTTTTTTTTTTTTCAACGCCCCTGACTCAATAATCCAAAAAAAAAAAACACAAAAAACATAGTTTTAATGCATGTCTATAGGGAACGTCTGGAGCGTGTCTGCAGTAGTGCACACTCTATAAATGAGATATCGAGTAGCGTTATTGTGTCCGTCCCCTTTGTGTTTGGGGCAGAACAGTGAAAAGACACTATGAGTGGTGAATCATGTGTTTCTAATGCTTCGCTTAGTAGTAGTGTTTCAAGAGGTGTGTGTGTGTTTCTGTAAAGTTTTTGTGTAGAAAGACCTCTCAGAGCTTGAGGAATGCTGTTGCCAAAGGTATTTTGGCACCAGTAACAACATTCTCTATGTCACACACACACACACACACACACACACACCAAAAACAGAATGTTAACAAAATATTGTTCTTCACATAGGACATGGATATGGTCACATTTCTAGAAAGCTTCTAGGAGAGATCTTAAAATGTGTGTTTATGCGTTTAAAAAAAAAAACAAAAAAAAACAAGGCAGCGTAAAGGAAACTGGAAATATGTTTGAG
The DNA here is from genome assembly GCA_022985145.1 of Pangasius djambal. NCBI lineage: Eukaryota > Metazoa > Chordata > Actinopteri > Siluriformes > Pangasiidae > Pangasius > Pangasius djambal. The sequence goes on along the minus strand of CM040987.1, from coordinate 20,053,581 downwards.
CTTTCTATTTTCTCAATAAAAGCTACATTTTTTTGTCTTTACTTCAGTAGAAAGCCTGGTGTGGTTACAACTCTTTACAGCTACTATAATGTTACTGATAACAAGAACTAACTTGTTTCACAGACGTTCCAGCACATTAAATGCAACTATAAAAGGATAAAAAAAAAAAAAAAAGAATGGCTCATTAATAATAATAATAATAATAAAAAGCATTGTGATTGTTGGTATAAGAGGAATTAAACACTCCGGGATGTGTTGCTATTGGAAAATCATCAACCTTGGGGTGGGAACTGTAACTTTCTTCAAGTCGGGGCGCATCATACTGCCCCATTATTGATTATTTTTTCCTTGAACAGCATGCCCACGTGTGTTTTATTAATCGTTTACCCAAACCAAACCCAGCTTAGCACTTCCGTGTACAACGCCATCTTATTATCTCGAAAGCTGCCATCACAAACTGAGCTCGTATGTAAAACGAGCTTTTATGGACGTACTGAAATTGCTTTACAATGAGCAGACATCTCATAAACTCATCGGTGTTTTTAAAAGAGTAGCGCTTCGATGTCTATGGAAATGGTTTAAGACGTCTTTTGATGGTAGTTTACACGTCATACTGTAACGTTCCCAAGCTACCGATATATGCTACATGTTCACTGTAATGTGCAAAAGTCTTAGGCACACGTGAAGAAATGTTGTACGGCAAAGATTCGTTCAAAAATATCGTTCATGTTTCAGTTTACATTTTGAAATGTTTGTAAATGTTTCTACATTTTTTTTTTTTAAAAAAGCATGTGATAGCTTTCACCCTCCCCCTTCGGTAGCTGATGTATGATAAGGGAGACCTAACGGGTGGGTGGGAATTGGGAAGAAAATTTGTAAAAAACTGTAAAGTGCAGTAAACGGTAATAGAGTAGTAAACTAAACAAAAGTCTATATTTGGTGTGACAAACTTTGCTTTTTTTTTTTTTTCCTTTTAAAGCATCAGTAGTCCCAGGTACACTTTTTTAACACTTGATAAGTTAATTGGCTGATAAGTTTTCTAAGCATCTTGGAGAATTTTTTTTTTTTGGTCTATTATGTAACATGTTGCTTTCTTTACTGAGATACAAAAATATGTGTTTTCCTGAAGAGTTCATATTATGTATCTAAAATCTAAAATGTTTTTTGACTAAGAAACTTGAAATTTGTATTGGAAACAAAAAAAAGGTGCATAAGACTTCATACACAACACGTGCACACGCACATATTAAAAACAGCGCAGTGACACTCTCTCTCACTCACTCTCACTCACTCTCACTCACTCTCACTCACTCACTCTCACTCACTCACTCACTCTCACTCACTCACTCTCACTCACTCACTCTCACTCACTCTCACTCACTCACTCTCACTCACTCTCTCACTCACTCTCTCTCTCACTCACTCTCTCACTCACTCTCTCACTCACTCTCTCACTCACTCTCTCACTCACTCTCTCACTCACTCTCTCACTCTCAGGCGAATTGTAATTCTTGTTCTAAAGTCCTACATTACCATGAGCTGATAATTTGAAGAAGAAAGATAACTCTTTCTCTCTTTCTCTCTCTTTCTCTCTCTCTCTCTCTCTCTCTCTCTCTCTCTCTGTGTGTGTGTGTGTGTGTGCGTGTGTCTTTCTCTCAATAAAATCCTATGACTTCTTGCCAGACAGTCTTGGTGGATTTGGAAATTTCACGGCCATCTTTTCTCACAGACAGGCCTGTTAACCATAGTTGTAAATCAGCATACATCAAGCATAATATCAGGAGTGCTCTTGGATCTTGACTGTGTGTGTGTGTGTGTGTGTGTGTGTGTGTGTGTGTGAGTGTGTGTGTAAATAGCTCTTCTTGACCCCTTGTACTTGACCTCTAACCCACACACACCCTCTCTAACACCTCTGATTTATTCTGTTTCGCAGGAATTGCTGTTCTGGGTTCAGGAATGTCTATAAACCTCAAAGATTATGGTAATCTTTTTTTTTTTTTTTTTTTTTTTTGGGACTTTATTAATCATTCGCACACCAGTTTAAACACTATATAGGATTTAATTAAATACCATAAATTATTTATAAAATGATCCACCAATACATCAGTAATAATGTACAATACAATATTGATGTTAATATTTATTATCTACATTTTTATACTGTGGATTTAAATAATGTTTGGAATTTAATCGACATGCATACTTCATTTTCAAGAACTATATGGAGTTGGGTAATAATTCATCTTTAATTCTATTCATTTCACATAAGACATTATGTGAGAAAAGTAAGCTTGTTCCCGAATAATTCCACAGTTATACATACTGCATAACCTAGAGGTGTAACTCTCTGTCTCTGTCTCTCTCTCTCACACACACACACACACACACACACACACACACACACACACACACACACACACACACACACACAGAGAGAGAGAGAGAGAGAGAGAGAGAGAGAGAGAGAGAGAGGGAGGAGTGATACTATTTTGCGCTTGTTTCTGTTCACTACAAAGCCAAGGCTTTGCATCAGAAACATAAAAAAAAAAAATTCTAAAAATAATGTTTAGTAATTAATTAATAAAATATACACTGACAATAATATTAATAAAATAATGACGTTTAAAAAAATTAAAAAAGAACTATGAAAATACTGATTGAAAAATGATGATAGAAAAACGAATAAATCAATCAAATAAAAAACAGAAATGTTTAAATAAAAATTTTGAGAATAATAAAAATAACCAAAATACCAAAAACATAATGTGTGTACCTATATGAAATTATAGAATAAGAAAATAAAAATGTAAACCAGTACAAAATCTGTTGTAACGTAAAAATGAAGAAATGATACATTTAAAAGAAATCCTAGAATTTAAAAGTTGTTGATTTTAGAGAAGTGCGGCTCGGCTGGATCATTCTAGCTGAACACAAAGAAAATCCTTCTCCACTGCGGTAGAAGGTTCTTCCATGCTTGTTCACGTGAAGCTCAGACTTTATATCTGACGTGACAACATCTTAATCCAAATTCCCTCCAGCTGCTGTGTCGAGCGATCATGTTACTTTGTGTTTCTCCCCCCCCCCGGTGATGAAGGGCGCGTGCTCACTTTGTAGTGCTCCTCTTTTATTTCCCTTTAGAATGTTTCCTTGTGGCCGCCTTGTTATTCCTTCTTTCAAAACAACGCTCGTTTTACGTTTAATCTGTCCAGGGTGTTTCTGAAACAGTAGCTGGTTTCCTCGAAAGGCCAATTAGGCATCAGATTCGCACGCACAGTGGTACAGCTAACCATTTCAAAGCGTGTGTGGTTTTCCAATCAGTTAGAAAAACTACTCGGATTTTGTGAAACAACAGTTTTTAAAACAGGGTTCTATCACTTTTCAATAATATCAGCCAAGAATATTATTGCACTAACATTACCGTATTATTGTAAGCTGTAATATAGAAAAACAAATAGGAAAAAAAATTAATGAGGCCAGCAGACGTGACACTGTTACCACCCTAAAGCTGATTATTTTCCTGGAGCTGCACATCCTGAAGTGTTTGATTTTCTCTTACACCACAGCCAATTTGCCAAACAATTAAATGTCGTTATTAATTAAAGAATGAAGTGTGTCAGGTTTTATGAGTTGAAAGTTCCATTTAATGTTGTGTAATGTCTCTAATACAAGGTAGTTCCTTTTATCACTTATGTTATAGTAGCTATAAACAGTCGTTCCGACAACACTATTATGAAGTTAATAAAAAAAAAAAACACACAGTTTATTATGTTACTGAGAAACCAGGAAGTACAGTATCCTGAAGACTCGTCATTAGCAGAAAATGTATTAACTGTTATTACGTGCTGACACTGGAGACTCCTTCTAAAAACGTTTAAAAAAAAATGTCTCTTTGCAGAAAACTTCACCATACAAGTCCCTGTGAATGAGCTGTTACCATAGAAACACTATGTCAGGCGATTGGAGGTGCAGGTTAATATGCTTTATTTTAGCCGGCGGACAAATCCAAAGTGCAAGGAAAGGTCGTAAACGTGACGACAGGTGAGGGTCAGGCGATCAACAGACAGACTGAAGTAGACCGGACTCGAATCAGTAACCAGGAAACGAGACAAAGATCAAAACCAGAAACGCAAATAACAACAATAAAGCTCGGTATGTCAGGAGAACAAGCTACACTGAGCGATACTGCGCATCTACCGAGTGTAAATAATTTGTTTATATAATGTTTGTGTGTTTGATAAAGTCCAGGTGTGCATGAGCAGGAATCAGGTGAGCTTGAACGTGAAAATGAGCGTGTGCACTGGGAATTGTAGTCCGTGGCGGCCATGCTTGTAGGCTGCGATGCTTCTTGGGGGTTGTAGAGGGACACAGATATCGGCACTGACGGGACACAATAACATATCAGAGCGATCGCGTTCATTTAAATCTGTGATTTGAATTACTAATTACGTAATTACTAATTATGGTATAGTATAGTGTAATCTATTGGTGACAAAATGTAATCAAGTAATTAAGCGGTCAGAAGTAATCACATTGTGTATTTTTGAGGGTATTATTTGGAATTTCGTGTCGTTTTCTTTTCAGAAAGCTGGGGAAGCTCTAAGCAGATACAGTCACACACTAAAAACAATCTCAGGTTGGATGGTTACTCGCGAATTAGCATATTGTTCCAAACCTGGCATGAAACTTGCTACAGGAGATGCAAGGAGAATTGTGCAAAATCAGAGATACCAGAAAGAATTACGGTCCTGTCAGAGGAAAATGTCGATAAAACCCCATCATCTCTGAGTGGTTTTACTCGAGGGCCTGAGGTTAATCCTGCTGTGGCAGTAAATATCCAAACACGCACCACTCCGAGTGATTTATTCTGTTTTTCTAACTAGATACTTTGTGACATGACAATAAACCATGGTTATTACAAATAAGATGGCTAAAGATTGCACTGCTGGAATTTAAAATAGCATTTTTCTCAGCAATTTGTGGGATGTAGAAAGACTAGCACTACTTATAGTCAAATCACAGGCTATTATGGATTTCAAATATACATTAAACGGTCGGTTGGCTTGCCAAAAAAAAAATGCACGCAGAATTTCCTTACAAGTCAATAACTCAAACTCACTTCATTCATCTTCAGTAACCGCTTTATCCTGGTCAGAGTCACAATGGATCTCGGGAACACCGGGTATGAGGTGGGAATACACCCTGAATGGGATGCCAGTCTATTGCAGAGCACCAAACACACACATTCACACACTCGTTTACACCTAGGAGCACTTCAGTGTAGCCAGTTCACCCAGGAGGTGGGAGGAAACCAGAGAACCCAGAGGAAATCCACATGGACAGCATGGAGAACATAGTTAATTACTGTAACAGGCAACAAGATAAAGAGACAGTGAGAAGGTACTAAAAATATAAATGTATTTCTGTTAGTATTCTGTATACATCAGCCTATATGTGGATACATGCCAAAAATTCTGGTACCAGTTTTATGACAATATGTTTAAATTTACCTTTACATCTAGTACCTGAAATTTCCCTTTACACTAATATATATAACTGAGGACACCCTAGCACTGAGAACTGAGTGGCTTAGGGATTTACTCTGGGTAATTTATAAAGGAAACTTTTCCTTGTATATTTGCCTTGTGGTGTCAGGGGAGCGCAAGAAATTGGTACCAATCCGGTAACTTTACTACCTACATATAATTTTAACACTAAGTTTAAGACCTAAACTTGATCTTGACATTAACTTCTACACCTAACCCTAACATTTACTTTGATAGTAAAACCTAGCTTGAACTTTAACAATGAAACCTAGTCCTAAATTTAATACCTAAACCTAGCCCTAGCTTTAATACTCAAACCTAGTCCTAACTTTAAGACTAAAACATAGCCCTAGCTTTAATACCTAAACCTAGCTCTAAAAACATAGTCCTAAGTTTAATACCTACACCCAACCCTAACTTTAATATCTAAACCTTCCTCTAACTTTAATACGTAAACTTATCCCTAAATTTAATATCTAAGCCTACCTCTAATGTTAATACCTAAACCTACTTTAACACTGGAACCTATCTTTAAGCTTAACCCCAACTTTTAATCTATCTTAAAGATTAAAACATAGCCCTAACTTTATTAGCTAACCATAGCCCTTAGTTTAATACCTAAATCTGCCCCTAACTTTAATACCTAAACCTAGCCCTAACTTTAATATCTAAACATAGATCTAACTTTAATACCTAAACCTAGCCCTAACTTTAATATCTAAACATAGATCTAACTTTAATACCTAAACCTAGCCCTAACTTTGATACCTAAACATAGATCTAACTTTAATACCTAAACCTAGCCCTAACTTTAATACCTAAACACAGCCCAAAGTTTAATATCTAAGCATAGCCTTAATTTATATACATAAACCTAGCCCTAAAAGATAAAACATAGCCCTAACATTAAGACCTAAACCTAGCCCTAACCTTAGCTTTATACACTTGTTTCTTATCCTATCATTAACTTGAATAACAAAATTTTACTTCAGACCTTTGTTGCTTTCCAAGTTTGTTTATGATAAGTTAGTTTTAACAGCACTCACGTACATTTCACGAAGTACTTCCCACAACAGAATGTGCAATAGAATGTACACAACATAGAAATAAAAGCAGTTTCTGACAAACGTGACTTTGAGATGAGTCACCTGATAGTAAAAAGCGATATTAAATGGTCGAAAGGGTGCAGACAGCACAGGACGTCCAAGTAAGGGTCAATGTTGGGCCAATACATTCTCACAGACACAGCTAACCATTTTAACAGATGTATGACCTGATTGAGAGACATGACAACGTGATTTGTTGTGCAAGAATATTATATCGAAGCAGGTTCTTGTATCTTATTTGATTGGCATTCATTCTAATGGTTATTATTGTTTTTTTGTTGTTTATTTAACTATTCTTTCTGGACTGTCATTGCGTTTTATCATGAGCAAAGTAAACCCCCAGTAAGAAGCGTAGTAGGAACTAGATGGACCTGTATCCATTTATGCCTCAGTGGTGCGCAGAAAAAAAAAAAATCAATCACACATTTCTGATAAGCGTATTTTATTTACAGCTATCTACAGAATTTATGGCATCCTTTATATAAATAAGCAAAAAATAAATATATAATAAATGAATAACACATGTAGTGAGTCATATTTTCTGGGGAGGCTGCATAGTTTTTATTTTAACATGGCAATTTTTCAAAGATAGAATATTTTTCTAAGCATTGGTATCAAAATATAAAAATGAATATTTAGAAAAGTCTTCTTCATGGAATATCTAAGGAGAGACATCTCACATCTAGGCACGTTTCAGTCTTTTAAATTTTTTTTTAAGGTTTTAAGGTTCAAATCTGAAGAATGAGTTGGCAGAGTTTATATATATATATATATATATATATATATATATATATATATATATATAAAATAAACAACTGCATTCTCATTCTTCAGATTTGAACCATAAAACCTTAAAAACATGGGATAGTATACTCTAAATATTTTTGGTTTATTTGGATGTAGCATGTTTGAAATCAGTATCTTGTCTAAGTCTTAACCTCTTGGCAGAGGCAACCAGGGTAAGTAACAAACTTAAATTAACATACTGGTATAAAACAAAATGGCGCAGTAAGATCCAAGGCAGGTGCTGATTTCTTTCTAGCCTTTTCTGCCTATCAGTGACAATCATGTCAGGCGATTACACACTTAAACACTCCCTAGATCTTTTTCCATTTGGACTTTCCCTATGGACTATTTTTCCCTATGGAGTATTTTTCATCCTGCCTCCCTGACACATCCGTAACATGTGATTAACCTTCTTGATTTTAAGAAGACGCTTGTGACAAGAGACAGTCGCATGAGGTGGATAATTTACTCTAGCATCCCTTTCCCTCCCAAAATGCCTAAGTAACTAAAAGTAGACAGGCTAAACACGCGTTGTCCAATCAAAGTAGACATTAAACAAAATGACAAACAACAGAACCGCAAGTTTAGTGTTTTTTTGTTTTTTTAACACAGCTTTTCTGTTTTGCATATTTGGGGAACCACAGCATGTACAGGATTATAGATGGAAATGCTTACAAAAAATTCTAATCAAGAATTCAGCTTCCAATGTGCCTTCAAGTATATATATATGTGTGTGTGTGTGTGTGTGTGTGAATAGAGTATTGAAGCATGTTTGGAACAGATAACTGAATGTAACCGGCAGGTGCTTTTTAAATGCTCTTATCTTGTATAAAATATTCAACTTTATTCAATTAGTGTCTTCTGAACAGCTGAAACATCCTGACAGAAGCGTGAGAGGAAATCGCTAAAGTACGGTCTGATTTATCGATTTCAATTATTACACTTTCACACCTGTTGCCAACATCTAAAAAAAGTCCCGAAACGTTTTCACAGCTTTCAATAAGGCGTTTATCTCGATCAGAATCAACCAGCCTCCTGCCTTCTTTCGGTTTCCCTCCTTTCATCTTCCTTCTCTCGCACATGTGTGAGTGTTTGACCCTCGTTATAGTCGCTGAAGAACTTCAGAGAGCGAAAGAATGTGGTTTTGATAAGATTCTGGACAGATCTCAACCAAATCTCGAGCTTTACACTGCGGGTGTGTCAGCGAGTGTAACTTCATTTAGTTCGGTGCCCTTGTTAAAGACCTTTTTTTTTTTTTAAACTGGTTTACTTTCGGAGATGCTAGTATTTGATAGAATGGTGAAGTTCAGGCTAACAAGTACGTTAAAAGATGTGGCTGGATGTCATTACGACAAGAAGTCACTTAAAAAGAGGGAATGCCGTAACAGTTTTATCACTCGTGTAACCTAACGACTCTTGCGAGATAACTAATAGTTTAGACAGAGAACATAGTAAAGCTAATCTATAAAATGGCCAGAAAAGAGTGATGCATCAAACGCTGTGCTAGCTAATTGACTAATTAGCAATTAGAGTTGGAGCTATGCATAAATCAACACAGAGGACATAGGAATGCTCAAGATATGACCTCTTGCTATGTGTAGCTAGCATTATGGGGATTTATTTGAAATTTCATTTTGAACCAGAAACAGAACATGAGCAAAATAAGACCATCTACCAAATATGCATGTTTGATAGAAGAGGTCTTATTAGAATTTCATCCATCTATCCATCCATCTCCCGTATCGCAGGGAGCCTGGAGCCTCTCCCAGGGGACCCAGGGCACAAATCCGGGGACACCCTGGACGAGGTACCAACCCATCGCAGGGCACAATCTCACACACCCATTCACTCACTACAGACAATTTAGAGATGCCAATCAGCCTACAACGCATGTCTTTGGACAGGGGGATTAAACCCCTGAAGCATGAGGAGAACATGCAAACTCCACGCACAAAGGGCGGAGGCGGGAATCGAACCCCCAACCCTGGTAGTGGTAGTGCAAGGCAAATATGCTAACCAATAAGCCACCGTGACCCCTTTATTAGAATTTAAAATCATTAAAACAAAAAAAAACCCACATGGTTTAATTACTGCATCAGAAATAATCTCTTTGCTTTACTGTAGTCTACTAGTCTGTAGTGGACAAGATTCGTGCTTTACGTGAATCACCATACGCGACTAACGCCATATGTTGGAATGAAGTGTGATGTTAGCATCTCATCGATATCGCAACTACCTCATTTCCTAACCAGGAAGATATCAATACGACATCTTTTTTTTTTTTAACTACTACCTTGAGTATTTAATAAATAGTTTTCAACTTATACCAGAGGGTTTTGATGAATTTTCAACACCTTCTGACGAATCAGCAGCTCTGAAGGCAGTTCTAGCTGCAAGATATTACTACACTTGTTCTAATACTTCATCACTTCGATAGCTACAGCTAATTCACAGGTACTTATTAAAGAAGTGTGGTGTTGCCTAACTAAGAGAAATGTATAATTGTTGTTAATGTAACTTTATTGGACGTTTATGGAAGGAGTCTCCAGTGTCAGGACTTTGTAGTGGTCAAATGAAAGTCTTCGGACGGAGGAATTTACGGTTTCTTGTTGACAAATAATCAGACGAACAGTTTTAGCTTATTATTAACAAGAGAGCAAAAGGAGGGAATGACTGTTTGTAGCTGCTATAACGCAAATGTTAACAGGAACTTGTTGGCAAAATGCTGTGATATAAAAGGAATAAAATGCTTCAGGATGTGCTGTTATTGGAAAATAAGCTACCTCGGGATGGTGACAGTAACTCCGCTGCACGTCGGGTGGTATCATAGCACCGTGTCGTTGATTATTTTCCTATAACTATATTAAGAACATGCATTAACAGTGATCCAAGCTATGCTGTGCTGACTTACGTCTTTCTGATTAGCAAGCAAACTGAGCGCGACATAATTTGTGCCGACGTGCTTTCCGGACAAATAAATATCTAGCTGTATGTTCCAGATAACATAGGCTAATTAACACTTAATTCATTAAACAATAGTCTTTTGTATGTTTAAACTGGCATAAATGTGCATTATGGGTAATACATACAGACCCTTGGCCACAGAGTGGGGAAAAAAAATAATATATGAGCTAGAAATCTTGTTAGAATAGTAGCAGTGTTTTAGCATCTTTGTAAAAATGTCCAACAATCTGCTAGGAACACAAACCAGACACGAATTTTAGCATTTGGGACGAAGTCCAATCCTCATTGGTGGAATGTTTTTTTTTCCACTTATTACTGTGTGTCTGTGGGTTAATTAGGGAGACAAAGCGCAGAATTACACTTTCACACATGACTGCGTGTGTCATGGTGAGTCCGTCTGCTCTCGGCGGAGAAAAGAAGCGAGAGAACAATGCTTTGAAGTGAACAAAACATGAGAGAAACATGCCAGTTCTCACACAGAGATCGAGATGGAGGGGGAAATAGAATGATAGATGGAGGCAAGGAAGGTCAGCAGGAGGTTGTAAGCGTTTGAAAAGCAAATTAATTAGCTCGTATGTCCAGGAAGGAGAAAAATATCCGTCTCAGTAGGTTGAACACTTACACATACATGCACACACACACACACACACACTTGTCTTACTATCCTTTAAAGGACCTGCAATTCATATAATCATTAATGCTGCATATCAAGTCTATGTCTCTACGCATACACCTAAAACTAACCCTAATCTAAATGAAACCTTTATTTATTTTTTAAATAAAAGCTTAAATTTTTGTTTCTTAAAAAAAATACTTGTGGGGACATTTCCCTAAAAATCGGGTCCCCGATTTCCCTAAAAAGTTAGCTCCAGATACAATATTTTTAGAACAACTATGTAAATAGTCAGTGTAACACTTGTAAAAGTTTTATTTATCTATCTATCTATCTATCTATCTATCTATCTATCTATCTTTTAAAATCGGACCCAAGAAAACGCACATTTAACGTGTTAATGTGTTAAATCTTCCATCTCATGCAACCCATATCTTGAAAGTCATAGGGTCAAGCTTTTATAGCAAAGAATTAGCAAAAATATGCAAAAATGTGGGTAACTAGCATCCATGCTAATGGCGTGAGAACACTGAGGACATTGTAATGATTTACTTTGATTTACTAATTAACTTGAAATCTGTAATTTGGGTAACAGGACCGAGGGAATGTAGTGGGACGCATCTGAAATGAACATTGTTCACAAGCTATAATGGATGACTCACGTCACGGAGAAGGATGTTTCAAGCGTAAAAGGACTCACACATTAATGCAAAAAAATATATATATATATATAGAGGGCTGGAGATTTTGTAGGTTTCATTAAATTATATGCGGTTATTTATGTGAAACCTGCACATCCTGTAGATAAAATATAAGAACAGTGGGACACAAAGATTACACCAATCATGGAATCAACCAGCTATTTAGATAAAAAGCCTTTCGCTTCAGGACATTTGGTGCAGTATAAAGGAAATGATTGAAGCCTATGCGACGGACCTTGAAGTGGGAACACTAACGGCAGCCATTTGTAAAATTACCCCCCAAAAAAATCTTGCAAGCAGTCGCATTAAATTTCCCTTTTAAACTGACATTATTGAAGAAAACCTACTGACGAATACATATTCAGTCTGAAGTTAAAGAACAGCGTCTTTAATTACGTAGTGTCAGGGCAAATCTAATAAAGCAAACTTCAGACGTCGGCCGTGTCCTGGCTGATTGATTACTTTTGAGCTAAGGAGGAAAATGAAATACTTTCTTTTTCTTGTTCAACACTTGCATTAATTGAAAATGCAACGCTCCATGGTGCGCTGATGTTGGATGATGATCAAAGCAGGAACCGTTCATATCGTTACACACCTAAATATGAGAGAGCAGCTGTAGTGAGTGTGAAAGTGTTTGAGATAGCGAGATGCTTTATCTTGCTCATAAAAGTAGAGGACGCTGAATTTCCACCGGCATTAAGTTTAAAGCAAGAGCTGAAGACGCAACCGAAAGAAATACGCCCATGACAAACGTTTGAAACCGAAGTTGAAGTGGGGTTCGTGCAATCTGGTCCTTTGTGTAGCGTCTGCTTTAGGGTTTGATAGCTAACGAAATAAAATAGCTGGTGGTGTAATTGGTCTGCTGTACCTGTAGTCTATCTATCTATCTATCTACATATAGTCCACAAGAGAGAATAATAGTTGAATTTATAAAAAATGACTCCGTTCAAAAGTTTACATCCACTTGATTCTTAATACTGTGTGAATGAATGATTCTTAATACCTGAATGATCCACAGCTGTGTTTTTTTTTTTTTTTGTTTAGTGATGGTTGTTCATGAGTCCCTGGTTTGTCCTGAACAGTTAAACTGCCTGCTGTTCTTCAGAAAAATCCTTCAGGTCCCATAAATTCTTTGGTTTTCCAGCATTTTTGCAAGGCATTTTTGCAATGCATGCTTTTTCCTTCTGGAGCATCAGTGAGCGTTTGAACCTCCTGTAATAGTTGCATACGAGTCCCTCAGTTGTCCTCAGTGTGAAAAGATGGATCTCAAAGTCATACCGTCATTGTTGGAAAGGGTTCGAATACACAAAAGTGCTGGAAAACCAACGGGGTCATGTTTATAAATTCGACTGTTATTTTCTCTCGTGGACTACATGTAAACATCTTTTGTGTGAAATATCTTATTCAGGTCAGCACTAAATAAACAATAACATGCATTTTGTAGGATCCCTCTTATTTTGGTAAAATAATTAACGTTTTGCAGATTCTGAAAGGGGGATGTTGACCTCAATGTATCTATAGTACCGACCTAAGTCTGTATTTACGTCTGAAGTGCTACTCAGACAGTTACACCTGCAGGGTGGCGTTTGCTGAAAATAAGGCCATGTCTCATTTACGCACAACACTGAACCTGAACATAAGCCCATGTTTCTTGTGTAAGCAGTGTTAAGTCCAAGTCTGTGGACTTAGACTTGGACTGTAGTTTTTAGCTGTAAATACATTATTAAAAAAAACAAACAAACGATGGTATGCCATTTGAGACCTGTAACAACTTCATAAATAAATCACACCATTACTTAATTAACAGTATCATCCCTTTAAAGTCCAAACTTATCGCACACACTGCTTATCTCCAGGAGCAAATTTTCTTTAATGGATAAAATTATGAACAACACTTCAAGTGAGCCACAAGCATAACAGATGAGTGCTTGGTCAGCTTATCTTTCAAACCATGGATTTTATTTCATTAAATCTACAATGCAACATAGTGAATTAAATGATCAAATAGCCTACATCCCGCACACATTGCGATTTGCTGAACTCGATTTTGTACTTTGTGATAGTTATTAAGTGCGTACAATATAAAAAGAAATAAAATAATAAAATGCATAAGTAATTGTAATTACTTATTCTTAGTAATTGTGCAGGATCAAGTGCTATTTCATAAGCTGACCAATAATTGCTGAATTAAACCTAATTTGCAGTGATTCATGTGATTATTACAACTAGGACTATTCATGCAGCAATATACTGGCAATAAACTAGACTCCTATTAAATCCTATTAATTTCAGATTCAGTCGTTTGCATCTTCTCATTTATACATCATTGTATTAGTTAATTTTTTTTTTTTAAATTTTGATTCTCATGCTTTTACGCTACATCGTATACCATTTGCGATTTGCATTTGAAAGTTAAAAAAAAAAAAAAAAAAAAAAGCTTCTTCAGTCCGCATTTTCTATCCCTGAAACTGGAATACCTGCATAACCCAACTCTGAATAGGAGTAACTTTCCTTGCACGAAAATATTGATGTAACTCCTAAACCGCCCTAAAGTCGCCCTGTCTATCAAGCAGGAACATCCAACTCCCCCTCCCTTTTGTGTAATTATTAGCGAGATCACACACACCAACTCCGCGCCAAATGGAGTTTTGCTCTCTCTCACTGTAATTCTCATATAGCCATGTTAATGTGTCAAATGGCAAATTATGCGAGCAGTTATCACCACCACTTCTTCCATACACTTTATGTATTCTTATATTATTTTTTTTATTATTACTCCTTAAAACTGAACCCAGGATTTGGCAGTACTGTCCTCTTCTAATTAGCGTCGGTTCACTGCATGGCTTTCCCTTTTATTTCCCTTAATCGCCATTCCAGAGTAATTGGTTCAGGATGCTGATGCGGGGAGAAAAGAAGCACAAGACGTCCATAAAGAGCGAAGAACGTCAGAGAAGTGATTCCTGTTCTATTATTAGTTTCCCCTCGAGGACTCGCTGACCTCTGCAAAACATGAAAGAAAGCTTGGAAATGCCAGATGAAGACGTAATTAAAATGCTTCCTCGTGTTTGAGGTGTAAAAGTTGTCGTATGGATAAAGAGGAGTTGTTATAAAGGTTAGTGTTTGGAATAAATGGAGTATCTTACTAATTGAACCGGCAGCGCTCACTGTGCTGTGTTTCTTATTTTAATGTACAGTAACCTGTTACACCAGCTGAATATAAGTACTAACATAGCCTAGTCTGAACATAGAAATGGCCACGGTTTACAGTTTACAGACAGTGATATTGTTTCTACTTAGCCTTATGTAGGTTACAACTTAAAACTTAAAACACCTACCCGCTATTAGGTGCAACATCTGCCGTAAAAACAAAACTATACGCTAAACTATAATGAAATAAACATAGCTATTTTTATACCAATCAACTGCAACAAGCGGTTAAGTGATAAAACGTAATACGTCAAATATTTAAAAGCATGTTTAAATTTAAGGTTTGCAGCTGCTTCATTATTTTTCATTGCTATGGTTTGTTATTAAAATGCCATTGTTGCACAAGAGCCCAAGCAGGACACGCACATAAAAAACACGTACAAGAGACGGATCATGTGGAATCAGCGCTTTATTGTAAAGCACATTTAGATTATGTTAAGACGAATAAATGTTACACTGAGAAAGACAGATCTCCGACCTCGAGCATGGATTTAGTAGTTCCTGTTTACATCGGATCATGTTCTTTGATTGGTTGGTGGTGATGAAGTTTCGAGTTAAAATCATTTCACGCACTACTAGTTACGAAGTACCTTAACTATAGGTTCATACGAGCAAGTGACAAGTCACTTGTGTTGCTTGTAGTTTGTCTCTTGTGAGCGTGTCAGTTGTGGGTGTGTCCCTTGTGGGCCATTACTTGTTGATTGTTGGGAAATGGTAGAAGCCAAAATATGTAGCCTACAGTTAACTAGTACAACACAAATGAACTAAAACATACTAATCATTTGTGTAAACTGGCTGCTTATTATACAAGGTAGTAAATTAGTACTAGGTTTTGTCTTCGCTTCGTTGGCAGATTAGCGAAGCAACTAGCTAACTAGCTTGTGCTAGCTAAGTATACTCACCAGACACACCTCCAATCTCGGTTACTTCCTTCCTTCCTTCCAAGCGTTATTTTCTCTGTACAGGTTTATTGAGATTTATTTTGTGCATCAAACAGTAATTGTAGTAGCTAAAGTTGTGAGAGGGGAACTGAGAAAATATTGTATCACATAGGATTGGTCCAAGGAATCATTCGAGCCTGTCGCTTGGATTTGTCGCTTTACTGTGTCACAGCTAATTTGTAGCTTTGTAGTGTCATGCACATACATGAATGGTCATCTGTCGCTTTATTACTTTCCTTCATTTTTCTCACAAGACAAATGTACACTAGACAGTTCTGTCCACTTAAACATCAGCCAGAACCGTTTTTTATTCTCTTTCGAATATTCAACAGGACTGTAACTGATATTAACACTCAAAACCTTTGAGGAAGAACTCAGATGGAAACTCAGCTACTGTATCAGTGAGGGAAAAGGAGCACAAAGTGGATCGAATAAGCCATGTGAGATTTGCTCCATTTTTCCAGTCAGTACTTGGCCGTCCTCGGTTTCGCCATGAAAACGCGCCAAACGTGGACGTCATGGTGGAAATTCAGGACAGGACGAGTTCAGCTGCGTTACAGAATCTCTATTTTAATGAATCATGACCTCTCAGTTTGGCAGTGGGATCTCCTGCTGCTTTCTTTTTTTTTCAGATCACATGGTCAGAAGGCCTCAAGAGAGAAGAGTTTATAACCTAAAACATCTTTCTTATACATCACTCTGTCTGTCTGCCTGTCTGTCTCTTGGACTCTGGAGAGGAAGACGCCTCTCTTCAGCTCGAAATGACCGGTTTTAATTTTTTATTACTAAAAGTGGAAGGATACCAAACATACGTTTTTCAGCATAAAGCTTTATGCGCTTGGCTCGGTTTCTCTATTCTGTTTTACATATGTTTCTCTATCACACAGATGATGTTCAGGTCCTTGGAGCTGAGAGGAACAAGATGAAATAAAGGTGTTCAGGAAAAATGGCTGGTGTTTCTAAATGCGAAACAGAAAGGTGATGTTTGTCCTATTTTCTCCGTCTCTTAATTCTACTCATAACTCACTCGGCACACACCAGGTGGATCCGTGACCATGAGAAGTGTTTCAGGGACTCAGGGTTGAACTTCACATGTTTTTTATTTCACACATTTTTCACACGTAATGGACATTCACATTCGGTTCACGTGTTGACGTGTGATTGTTTTGATGATTCATTTACTTTCACATCTGTTTTTTTTCTTCATGCAATCTGTTTATCTTCCTTGTTTGTTTTTTTTATTTAACCTGATTTAGTAGTTTTCACAAGCGAATTTCATCACAAGATTGATTTTTTTATGTTTTTTCCACCCCATATGTGATTTTTTACACGATGCATTTATTTTCAGACGTGATTTTTTTTTTCACGATTCACTTATTCTTAAATGTGATTTTTTTCCCCCATGATTAATTTATTTTCTGATTTTTTTTTTCATTTATCTGCATGTGATTATTTTTTCCTAATTAATTTTTGCCGATCTTTCCACATGACTCACTTCTTTTCACGATTCATTTGACTCATTGTTCATGTATGATTTTAACCCGTGTGATTCTCTTATTTCCACTTGATTCATTTGTTTGTGATTTTTTTCACGATTCACTTATTCTCAAATGTGATATTTTTTCTCCTGATTCATTTATTCACATGCTAATTCGTTTACATGATTCATTTCTTTTCAATTGATTTTCTTCACAATTCACATATTTTCACATTATCCATTTTTTCCCCACATGACTCACTTATTTTAACATGACTTATTTTTCACATGTGATTTGTCCACACAATTCACTTATTTTCATGTGATTCACCTGTTTTCATACGATTCGTTTATGTTCACATGTGATCATATATAATTCACTTGCTGTCACGTGCAATTTCAGGGCATAACATTCTGAAATACACCTTCACATATATATATATTTTTTTACATATTAGTCACGCAATCACGTGTGAAAAACATACGATCACGTGAAATGTATATGATATTTAAATCTGTAAGGGGTGGGTCCTTACTGAGATGAAGAGGAGGTAGTTTTCAAGTGGAATCAAGTGGGTTTGTATTGTCATTCCTCTATATAGCTTGTATACACTGGAACGACATGTCGTTTCTCCAGGACCGTGGTGCAACACATAACAGTAGGCAAGACTACATAAAGTGCAATACACAACAGTGCAAGACAATAAAGACACAGAACATGGGCTGTAAACTGTAAACTATTGGTAGGGTAGCAGCAATATGTTTAGTAATAATAGTTTCATAATAAACATTGAAGTTGTACTGGTGTAAATGGAGCTGAGGTTAAAGAACACAACATTGCTGTTCAGTAGTGAACACTATCAGAGTAAATTCAACATCTTCCATTAAATCCAAAATAAAAAATATCAGGCCAAGCAGATGATGTGGTTGGGAGTTTTAGGAAAACAATCTTTATAGGCTCTCCCAAGGAAACAGTATTTCCCCAAAACAGCTCCAAACTGAGGCCATTCACACCGCAAGCAAAACAGACACGCTGTACTGCATGCAAAATTTTAAAAAATGAAACGTTCAAACTGTTGCCAGAAAGTTTTCCCTTTTCTCATATTCTCTTCTGTTTATGCATAAGAATTGTGTTAAAAGTGAAAATAAAAAATGAGAAACTGAGTTGAAAGTGGAGTAGTCCCCCACAGAATGCGAATTATATAGTAAATTAACAGAAGCTTTGAAGCTGCTTCCATTTTCATAAGTAAATTGAGAGAGAGAGAGAGAGAGAGAGAGAGAGAGAGTGTGTGAATGATGAGGAAAAAAATACTTTATTTTTATACTAGCCACTTTAGATCTGTTTTTTTTTTCGAGGAACGAATGTTTGTAATAATCCTTACAAATGATTAATTCAGTTTTATTTTAATATCCACATGCATAAAGAAGTTACTGAGTCTTTGCAAAACTTTGAATGGTTGGTTACGCACTCATTTCTAAACCAATTAGCATACTATCTTTTAATTTCTATGTTTTAATAAAAACAATTAAAATATCAGCTGTGTGAAGTATGTCAGATTCCACATTTTGACCTCAGCCAGCAATTTCAGAGCTTTCACATAAAGTAGTGAGTTAGCTATCACTACTATTACTACTAGCTAAATCTCCTTACTTTCCCTCCACACAGCCTGCTAACACTGCATTAACTAGCTAGCTAGCAAGCAACAACTGTGAAGGAGCTATGCTGATACAGCTATTACACTAGTCAAAGTAGCACAAATGTTGCTAGGTAGCTCTGTGTTAGCTGGCTGTGTGGAGACATTTAGCTAGATAACAAAGTTACTACTTCATGTGAATGTTCTGAAATTGAAATAATCAATGAAGAAACTATGCCAATACAGCTATTAACCTAGTCAAAGTAGCACAGATGTTGCTAGCTAGCTAGCTAGCTAGCTAACTCAGGCAAATAGTTAGCTGTGTTAGCTGGCTGTGTGGAGAAGAGGTAAGAAGACATTTAGCTAGATAACACACTCACTATTTCATGTATATGCACTGAAATTGTAATAATCAATGAAGGAACTACACAAATACAGCTATTAACCTTGTCAAAGTAGCACAGGTGTTGCTAGCTAGCTAACTCAGGCAAATGTTTAGCTGTATTAGCATAGTTCCTTCACTGACTATTACACTTTCAGAGCTTTCACATGAAGTATCTGGTTAAATGTCTCCTTACTTTCCCTCCACAGAGTCAGCTAACACAGCTAACCATTTACTTGAATTAGCTAGCTAGCTAGCAATATCTGTGCTCTTTTTATGTGAGAATCACACAAGTTTGTGAAATAAACAAATAAATGTTATGAAAAAAAGATACTCTGTTACTTATTCTCATATTCGGTTCATTCTTGCTTTGTGCAAAATAATCAGCTTTGTGCACTCTTTTACTTGTTTGCTATGTTAGCCTCATAGCTCCAGCACAAAACTAAAGAAACAAACTTCCACCACCAAAAAAAAGTCTCGAATGACTGACTACATTTGGAGAAGACAATTATGTACACATTTCTGGTCATGCAATGGCTTTAAACAAATAAAGGGTAGGCTAACATTGTGGTTCACCTACCACAATGCTTTTGAAGGTGAGAGGAAACTGGAGAACCTTGAGGAAACCCAAAAAGCTATGGGAAAAATGTGCAACTCCACACACATCAGTCACCTTAGCTCAGAATCAAACTCCAGGACCTGGAATCATGAGGAGGTCATTCCAACATGCCTCCCTGTATGAAATTTTAAAGCTTCTGGATGTAAGATTTCAGTATTCCGCCCTCTGTGGTAGAAAAATGCTATTACAAGCTATTACTGATTGAAGAATACACTATTTCACAACATGGACTCACTAACTGGACCCACTTTACAAAATGTAGCTTTACTACTGGGCAACGATATAAATTCCGCACACAGAACAACTTGTCTGTCATCAAATTAGAGAACAAATAAGTACTTTAAACAATACCCTTTTAAAATGTAATCTGATGGCAATGTCTGTTTATAATCCTGTCATGATATATTATACTGCAGCGGCTTGGCATTTCCACAAGAGCGCACTTCCAGAAATGTAATTCTCACCTTAAAAAGGAGATTTACTGGTTTAATCTTGCACACACACACACACACACACAATCTAGTATATGTGGGGACCAAATGTTCTAATAGTGTGAGACATTATTTTAAACACACACACACACACACACACATTATATATATATATATACACACACACACACACACACACACATTTATATCCCCCATTCTATCATTCAATCTATAAAGAGGATAAGGCTCTTATTATACTTAATACATTTTAGTGCTTTGACTTATTCAAAGAAATCCTCATGAGTTCACACACCAAAATGGGCTTGACTGCTGCTGAAAATAAAAGTGACAGCAAAGTTTTGTCTCAAGTTAAAATACTTCTTTTTTTTAATGGATTAGCTTCAATAAGTTTTGTCCCAAATACTGATCTTCAATATAAATGTTCTTGCTATAATTCACAGATAATGTATCACAAAGAAAGTTGCACATGTGAACAGAAGTTTCATGTGTTCACTACCAGGAAAGGAAAATCCCCATAACACTGTTTAATTGACATATTTGTTTATATTTGGTGGAATTTTAACAACTGGGTTTATTAGAAAACAGCCTCAAAAATAACCACTGGAGTAGTCATGCGTGTCTGGGTTGGAAACAATTTACATTTCATATGGTTCAGGTTCCAACCCCAACCACTATTGGATAAATGTCCCTTCAGCATTGGCCTGAAGTGCAACTACACGTATTTGCATGTCGCATTGTTGAGATTTTGGAAGTGTGCAGGCCTCCACAAGCTACGTTTTAACCATAATCAATTTTTCACACAGATACGCACAAGTGCAACGATGCAGAAGTATAAATAAGCCTAAAATACAAAAGAGCGTGTCTTATGTTTGAGCTATGGTGGCTTATCCAGCAGGCTAGCATAGTCCTTCATATATAGCCTGACAGTGGACATTTGGATGCTACATTCTAGCACTGTCTTGCAGATAACTTATCGCACTGCGAGGATGAATTCTTGAATCAGATTGGTAAGAAAGAAAGCGCAGGTTTATATTAATGTGCTCCTTCAATGAAAAAAATATTGGAGTGAAATTTACTCAAGAAAAGTGTGGTAACAGTTTACATTAAAAAAAAATGTTAGTAAATTTAACAAAGCATATTTTAAATAAGGTTTCCACAGCACCACGGATTATTCTCGCAAAAAAAAAAAGAATGTAACTTGTAATTTTTTGTTTTATAAGTACATTTACCCAAAAGTGAGTTTTATGAACTAAATAAAACTTAACACTTTAAAAGAAAATACACATCTAAACAGTATCACTACTACTTAATGGTCACTAACTTTCAAAACATTTCATAATACAGTAGCTTTAAGCCTTAAAGTTGACATAAATCAAGAAATATTGAAAACAATGCATCCATAACGCTCAAAATTAAATCAGTGTAAAGTTGTGTGAGCACATACGCAAATCGCGTTCAAAAGCCACGCCCCCCCAGTTTAGTATGCCATTGGTACAACATTACTTCAGTAAACATTACTTTACATTATTTTTGTCCTAGTTTTGTGATCGCTTGCAAAATAATAGTAAATTTAACCCAGTAAAGTAAATAAAATATACACTTTGCATTTTAGCCACATATTTACAATGAATTTAGTACAGAACTTAAAGCATTAGCTAAATAATTAGCTTTTTTTGCGTAAAAATCACAGATTTGTTTTTGTCATATTTACAGTACTTAACCACTGAAACCTTTTTTTTTTCTCGGTGCTTCTAATACGTTATCGTTTCTATAGTAACAGCTTACACAGGGACTTGTATGGTGGACGCTCCATGTAAACACATGTATAAAAGAAAAATGTATAATCATTGACATGGTAAATTATTTACCATATATAGAAGGAGTCTCCAGTGTCAGTGCTTTGTAAACGTCAGTATGTTTTCCAGCATGGACAGAGGACTTTTTTTTTTTCCCCTGTAATATGACAAGCTGTGTTTTCAAGAGAGAATAGAGAAGCTAGTGAGGAAATGACTGCTATATACTGTAGCTGCCATATTGTAAGTGATAACAGGAAGTATTTTGTTTTGTGGACGTTTCTAACTATAAATGGGTTTAAAAAAAAATATGACGGAATGGTCTTTAATTTGAAAGGAATGTAACCATTGGCAAACTTTTGCGGTATAAAGGTAATAAAACACTTTGCCGTGTGCCGTTACACAGTGTTTTACTCCTTAAATAGCTAATGTTATACTTTACTGTATTGCACAATGATTTGAATGGCATTTTCGTAAACTGACTCGCCACTAGCAGCCATTTTGAAGTGATACACAAAGCCACGGGCATTTTTAGGATTTAAAAAATCTCAGGCTTGCGCTAAAACTCCTAGAGTTTATAGAGAAGGCTGTTTTTTTTTTGTTTTTAAAGCATTTAAGACCTTTTAACAATCAATTTACAAGCACTACTTTCAAGCATTTCTGAGATGAGCACTAAGGACATAAATGAACCCAGTCTTCTTTATGAACATTTCATCTTAAACAGTAAAATCACTGGGAATCTACTAGAACGTCAAATCTAGCGTTTGGGATCTAGCGTTAAAGTAGCTTGTTCTCGTAAGATCACTAATTAATTCTAGTGTAAAGGAAGGAGTTTTGTGCAGAAACATGATCCTAATAAAAATTAATAATGTGAATATTATTACAATAAATAATAAATGTCAAACTCCCAAAAGGTTAAATTAGAACACATAATCAGCATGAGCTTCTAGGCTAAGGCCAAATTATGCTCTTTCTTTCTTTTCATATTTAATTTAAACAATTAAAATCAGTCGCTCACTAATGAAGGCTTTTGATGTTTGTCAGAATGAGGAACTAATTAAAGCTCACAGCTGAGCTTGAGCGCGTTCCAGGGGAGAGCCTTGTTATTGTGTGCGTGCGTGTGTGTGTGTGTGTGTTGTGTATATAGTGTGTTTCATGTTCACTACTCACGTCATACTGCTGATTGTTTCTTTCTTGCCTTATTTCTTTCACTTTTTTCCCCCACACGTTCTTTCCTCTCCCCTTTTCTTTTCTGACTTTCCTAACTGTTTCTCCTCTCACTTTCACATTCTCTTCCATCGCCTTTTTCATCTTCTTTCCTTTTCTTTCTCTCATTCTTTCCTTTTACCCTTTTTTCCCTTCTGTCTTTCTTTCACTCCTTTTAATCTTTACTTCTCCGTTTACCGCTTTTTTCTTTCTTCTTCCTCTTCTCTAACTGTATTATTTTGCTGTCTGTTACCTACTTTTTACATGTCTTTTTTCCTTCTTCTTTTTCCCCCACTCCTTCTCTTCTATCCAGCATTCTCTTTTCTTTTCCTTGTATCATTGTGCCACGGTTTCTTTCTTTCTTTCTTTTTCCTTTCTTTACTTTTGTCTATAAACTATTTCTTTCTGCTAATTCATTCTTTATTTCTTTTCTTATTATATATTTTATTTAATTTTTTTTATGTAACTTTGTCTCTCTCCTTTTTAAAAAACCCTTGTACCCCTTTCTGTCTCTCTTTTCTATTTTTCAGTCACTGTCTGAATGTATGAATGAATGAATAAAAGGGTGAATTTAAAATACTTTTTTTTTTTTTTTTTTACACTTTCATGATAGTATGACCAAACATTTTAAAACTAAAAGTGCCAAAGAATCAGTTATTAAGGTTCGATTAAGGGTTAAGAGATTTGGGTAAATGCAGGCTTTAGCTATTCATCTTCAGTAAACATTTTATCCTGCTCAGGGCTTCAGCGTATCCGGAAACTATCCTGGGAACAGTGGATCTGAGGAAGGAATACACCCTTCATGAGACACCAGTCCATCCCAGAGCACCATGCGCACACACGCACCCACACACACCCACACGTGTGTGTGCATGGTGCCCTCTGATGGACTGCCGTCCCATCCAGGGTGTATTCTCAGGAAAGTTTCCTTGATCCTCCTTGATCCTCCTTGATCCTGATGAGGATAGAACACTTACTGAAGATGAATTTACATGTCGATCTGCAGTAAATGATGTCATCATCTCTCTCCATCCTTGTCTCTTCTTGTTTATTTCTTATGTTGCCCTTCTGTCGTCTTCGATTTTTCTCGCCACGTTTATTTCTGTTTCTTCTTTCTTGACATCTAACTCTTTTCTGGCATCTCTCTCACTTCCTTCTCCCTCATGTCTTCTCTCATTCGCCGCTCTCCCATCTGCTTTCTCTCTTTCCTACCCTTTCTCTCTTTTCTCCTCGTCGGTGCGTTATAAGATCCGACAGGTGACTCTGACTCAGAGGAAACTCCTCTAGAGCTTATCTAATTAACACTCCTGTTCTTCTCTTTTTTTATCTAATTATCACAGCGTTAAAGTGATTTCACTGAAATGGTGAGATCAGGGACAGATGGGAAAAGACAAGTTTTATGACCCTTGAAAACCCCAAACAAGTTCAGTTGTTCAGTTCTCGAGTGTGCTAAATACACCTTTTGAAAACTTGGTCACAATGACGCTTGTAGATTATAAAGATAAAACGGAAGAAGGAAACAAGTGCAACAGCTGGAAGCTTGATGCAAAACCCCTTAATTCTGAAGAAATATTATATTTTAAAAGAACATTTCACATTTAAAAATGTATTTGTTTTTTTTTAATCCAACATCCTTTAACTGGGCAAAACATGCTTAAAGCTTGTTTAAGGTCTTTTTATTTTAAAGTGTTTTTTCAATCTGTTTTTTTTTTTCCCCAGCGAGAACATTCTTTCGATTTTCTGTAGTTTATTTCAATTTAACTTTACTATAGTCTTATTTCAGTTGCTAATTTTTTTTTCAGATTTAGTATTTGTTATCTATAATAACCCTGTCGTGAACACAGCGCAAATGCATTAAAAAAAACAATATATTTTTCAATATTAAAACTGATTATTGCTATGTTGAAGAAACAATACAGATCAATGTATTTATAATGTACACTACATTTAATTAAAAATGTATGACTATCTTAAAGTAGTATGTTATTACATAGTATTTTAAGTGTGTGTGTGTGTGTGTGTGTGTGTGTGTGTGTGTGTGTGTGTGCATTTGTGTGTAACACAATAGGAAAACGAAGAGGCTGTGTTGTTAAAAATATCAGACCTGTGCAGATTAGCGCATAATCAATCACGCTCATACTGCAGTGACACGTAGGACACACAAAGGCTCATGCATAAAGCTACACGCGCGCACACACACGCACACACACACACACAGGGGGATATTGTGTTTCGTCTGCGGGGAGAGGACAGGTGCTGCTACAGGAGAGTGAACAGTTGTCTCCATGTTTACTCCACTTATATTACATTAGAAATATTTATATAGCTATATCACACATATACAGTGGGAGCATGCGGAACATTCCTTTAGTATAAAGATTATTTGGTCGCACACATTAAATGACTTACTGAGATGAGATAGATAGATAGATAGATAGATAGATAGATAGATAGATAGATAGATAGAGAATCCATTCATAGAGTGTCCATTGTGATTCACTGTAATTTTAAATCATGGTCATGCGCAGTCATGCTTCAGTTTGTTACTAACAGGGTCAAAGGTCATGTGATTCGAACCTAAGAGGAGTAATTGCGTCCTCTTAATGAGAACCATAAGTACCCAGCTGTTCTATTCTGGGAGTGACTCAAGAACTTTCAGTTCTCGTTAACACACCGGCACCATTTACACCTGTTTTACTCACACACACACACACACACACGCCCACGCACACACTCACAAGTTGAATCAGTAGACATATTGTGTGTGTGTACCGTGATTTTATCTCTTCCTGGGAACCAAACGTCCCCTAATTGATAAGAATATATGACAGTTTTGCGCAGACATTTGGCTGGTCCCCATAATGACAGCAAAACATGACTGTGTGTGTGGCCCATCTGGTATTACTGTATTTCTTCAGTTAACGCCACACACACACACACACACACACACACACACACACAAAATGACATTTTGATGAATGACATGTTATAGAATAGAATAGAACAGAACAGAACAGAATTTTATACAAATCTTTAGATTGTCTATCAGTTTTAGAAATTGTGGTGCCTTTTGCTATGATGGTCCCAAGATGTGTGTGTGTGTGTGTGTGTGTATAATGATTTTATCTTCATGGGGACCCTTAGTAAGCTGGTCCCTATAAGTTTTCTGCTTATTCTTTTGAGTATTCTTTTGTGTGTTAGTGAGGAACTAATATCCTCATAAGGACTACATGGACAATACATGACTGTGTGTGTGGCCCAGCTGGTATTATTGTATTTCTTCAGTTTCCTGCACGCAAACACACACACACAGAGGCATATGTGTGTAATAACTGATTGGTGTGAATATGATGAATGGAATCTGTTATAGAATAGAATACAATAACACTTTTAAGATGGTCAGTCAGCTTTTTAAGACTAGCAGTTTTGTGGGGACATTTGGTCGGTCCCCATAAAGAAGGTTTTTGGTGTTGCTTTTTTTTTTTTTTTTTACAGATATTGTGTGTGTGTATAACTGTGTAGTGATGACCTAATATCCTCATAAGGACAATAATACGTGACTGTGTGTGGCATAGCTGATATTATTGTCTGTGTACTGTAAGGTGTACGTGTGTGTATATCATGATTTTATCTCTTCATGGGAACCAAATGTACCCTTAGAAAAAAGGATATCTGACAGTTTTGTAGGGACATTGGCCATTCCCCATTTTTTTAAACAGAGTTACAGATATTGTACTGTACTATATGTGTGTACAATATACTATAGTATATTGTACTATACCTATGTGTTTATAGGGAGGACCTAAAGCCCCATAAGAACAGCAATACATGACTGTGTGTGTGGCCCAACTGGTATTACTGTATTTCTTCAATTTCTTTCTCTCTCCCTCTACATCCCCCCCCCCCCCCACACACACACACACAGGCATTTGTGTAATAACTGATTGTTGCCAATTTTATAAATAGCATGTGTTGTAAAATAGAATAGAATAGAATAGAATTTTAGAGCACTTTTTACTTTAAAGTCTGTGGTGTCTTATGCTGAAATGGTCTCAAGTTGTGTGTGTGTGTGTGTGTGTGTGTGTGTGTAACGTTCTTGTCTGGACTGATCAGACATTCAAATATTCAGCTATACATCATCCAACTGCACTGCACAATCATCTCTCTCTTTTTCTCTCTCTCTCTCTCTCTCTCTCTCTCTCTCTCTCTGTCTCTCTCCCCACAGTACATTGAAATCTTTTTCCCAGACCGCACAGACATTTAAATAACATGGGTGTGTGTGTGCCTGTGTGTGTATATGCCTGGCCAGCAGCAGTGGAAAGACACTGCAGAGATACGACACGTGTGAAAATAGGCTGGAGCATTTTATTGAACCTTCACTAAGAAGAGAACCATAGAGTGATAGAGAGAGGGAGAGGGTGGATGAGTGGTGAGCGACAGACAAGAAGGAAGAGAGACAGAGAAGTGAAGAGCAGCATCAGCATTTAGTGTTTAGCACCCCGTCTTTATTTAAGCATTTTCAAGCAGCAATGCAATATAGGACACGGCATAGCCGAACCACTTCTCTGGTCATTCCTCCAAACCTGTAAGCATTTCAGAGAGTTTAGCTACTATAGATAGAAAGAAAGAAAGATAGAAAGAAAGACAGAGGGAACATGGAGGGAAATAGAGCAAGAGGGAAATGGAGGATGGAGGGATGGGGGTTGTACCCGTCTGTAAGTGTTTAGCTCTCATTCTTCTTCTTCATGTGGTTTGTGCGATGAAGCAGGCCTCTTCTCCCACTTTAAAGCTCCTGCAGGAATCCCTCTCTCCCTTTTTCTTCTAACCTCACATACTCAATCCGTTGCTCTTTCGCCTCTAGCCTTGGACTTAATGCAATTAAGTAACCTAATTGGCATTTGATCTGTAATCTGTATGGTGATGTATAACAGTGCAACAGTATGTTAGCTTTAGAGTAAGGTCATAGTAGTATTGTAACTACAGTGTAGTATCTTCAGTCTGATAGTACAGAGTCTCAAGTTGTTGTTGTTCCTCTTTCGGCTGCTCCCATTAGGGGTCGCCACAGCGGATCTTTGGCCCGCGTATTTGATTTGGCACAGTGTTTATGCTGGATACCCTTCCTGACGCAACCAGGCTTGGGACCGGCCCTGAGAGCACAGTGTTGCACACAACCCCAGTGGCTGGGGTTGGTTCCCTGGCTGGGAATCGAACCAGGACCACAGCAGTGAGAGCGCTGTGACCTAACCACTAGTCCTCCAGTGACCCGGTACAGTATCTCACATACTGTAGTAAAATTACTGAGCTATTATAGTAACTGTATAGTGCAGTAGCCTTAGTAAGCAAAGCAGAGTAGCAGTATATTATTATAGTAACTCTAGTGTAGCACTTAAGTAGTATAGTATAGTATAGTATAGTATAATGCAGTATAATATACAATAGTACATTATGGTAACTATAATATATTCAGCAACTTTTAAGTCATAGTGCAGTACAGTGATAAATTTAGTACAGTAATTCTAGTGCATACATTTGTTAACGTTAATGCAATCGTATAGGAACTTTAGAATAGTAACATTTGTGTATTAATACACAATAATACAGTAGTAACCTCAGTGTAACGGTATAGTAACTTTGTCATATTGTAGACATGTAGCACTTTAGGTCAGTAGTATAGTAAGTTTAGAAAGTATAGCAAATAAGAGTATTAACTAGTACAGGTACTTTATACTAACTTTGGTGTACTACTGTAACTTCAGTGTAGTAATAAAATGGCTTTCCTATAGTAATGAAATAAATTGTAGTAGATTGCACAAGTGTAGCAGTGTAATAACGTTTGTGTTGTAGTTTTTTTATTGTAGTAGTGTAGTAGCTTTAGTGCAGCAGTATAGTACATTTCAGTAGTATGGCAGTATAGTAATTATTATAGTAATGTAGTAATTTTAGAGTAGTAATATAGTAAGTTTGCAATGATAGAAGTATAATAACTTCTATAATTAATTGTACTGTAATTAAGTGTAGTTGTAATATTTTTGTTATATTTTAATGTTATAGTGTAATCTAGTAATGACTATAGTGCAGTTATTGTACAGTTACTGTGCTGTAAGGGTTAATACTATAGTGTAGTACATAAACATTACTATAATGCATGTAAAATGTTATTTTAAAAAACTAATCAGCGTTGCATTTAAGATTTTTAGGTTAGCACAAACTGTTATTAAAATAACAGACTGCTAATTTAATAAAGTAAAATTTTTAGCCATGTGATCTGAGAGGTCTGATCCACTTTTCTCTGTTTGACTTGGAAATATGCAGAGATTTGTTTTGCTCCAGGCCAAATGCAGCATGTGTGTTTAAGGTTGTGATATACATGAACTGACTTCCAGCATTGTGCTTTCCTCCTCTCTCAACACAATTTAGCGTTTCTTTTGTTTGTGGAATAAACACGGTATCATGCAGAAATGACAAATGGGGCATAATGTGAAGCTGGAGATCTCTGCACACGCACCACACACACAGAACAGGTTGAAAGAGATTTCATCCAAGGGTTATATTTATACAGTTCTCTGTATAACACCAAATCTGGACATTTTGTCATACTGCATAGCTGAATACACAAAGTGTTTGGCGTTGTGTGCGTGTTCTGTTGGGTAATGCTTGCACTAGACTTTAATTATTGATAATTATGGTAGAGTTCAAAAGTCTCCTTGCAGAAAGAACTGTTTTGAATTAATTGCAGTGTTGTAATTCCCATTACTAATTAACACTACATGTTAGGACTGTGCATGTGTTACCGTTTAAGACGGAGTTCAGTTTCACAGGATGACTTTTCACACAGCTAAGCAATAAACTCAGGACCAGACTGAAACTGGAGAAGCAACATTGAAATCTTTTACATTTGTGTTACTCAAAGAGGCATTGAAAAACAAAGAAAAATGAACAATACATTCTCGATTTTATTACTCTGACTGTAGTAGGTTAGCAATTATGTGTATGACTATTACTCTGAAAAATACAAACATAGGTAGGATGTAATGTAATGAGTTGCATGTGAACTTTATTGCCTGTTACTAGGCCAGTGAGGCAGAGCACTAGAATATCCACCTAGGGCTGGACTGAGATGCCACAAGACTGTACGAATTAATGGAGATTTCTACTACTACACTATTATATAGCTTTATTCAAATATTTTATTTTCATTATAGTTTACAAGTTAGTAAAAGTCATGTGTCTCTGAGGGCCATAGTCAGAGTTGAGTTAAGGGGAAGAGGTTGTCAAAAACAAAGATGTGTCTCAGTTGCAAGATTCTGAAACTTAACTTAAAGCCCATTTTTCTTGCTCTGTATTAATTATTATTATAATGGCTCAAGGGTGACATGGTGGCTGTCTCAGAGCTCGAGGATCGTGGGTTTGATCCTGAGCTTGGGTTACTGTCTGTGCGGTGTTTCTCATGTTCTCCCAGCATCCGTGTGATTTTCTTCTTATTTTCCAAAAACATGCTAGTAGGTGGATTGGCTAAGATAAATTGCCACTAGCTATGAAGGACTGTGTGAATGTGTGTGTGTGCATGATGCCCTGCAATGGACTGGCATCCCAAACAGTGTATTCCTCATGCCTTACGCCCACTGCAACCCTGACCAGGATAAAGCGGTCATTGAATTTTTATGGATAAACTTATGAACAACACTTACTTAAAAGTGATCTGTTACTGTAGCGTGGTCTACTATTGCAAAACCCTGTCTCAGTCACCTCTACTTAAAATAAATTTAAAAAAATAATAAATCAATCAATCAATCAATCAATCAGGCAACATGTAAGCACCTGCGTAACCTGACTCTGAATACGAGGAACTTTCCCTTGTAAATATTGACGTAACTTTTAAAACTGAGTGAATACAGCCCCGGGTGTCTGACCCACAATCCTTTTGTTTGTTCTAGTGCCATATTGCTTGTTCACTATATATGCAAATATGAAATTTAAAATACCTATGTAGCAGGCAGGGTGTGGTTTTGGCGAAGGCTGTAATGGGAGATGGAGATTGAGGGATGAATGAAACGGTTAACTAGTGAGTGGTAGTATTAATTATGATCCCTATATATATATATATAACCTATGTCCTTCATTTCCTGCATGTATCTAGTGATGTGGAGTAGGAGCATGCGAAGCTGGAAAGCGATATTTATGTTTAAACATGTACGTTTCTGAGTTTAGTTAACCCGCCAGTGGCGAGCTGTTTAGGCTAAACTCGTACCCGTGTCCCCTGTGGTGTCTTTGCTTCCATAGCAACAGCATAGCAACAGGTTCTGCTATCTTAGAATTGTGGAAGTCACGTAACAATAGAATGTAGACGGCAAAGCAAAACGGGTAAGAAAAGATGTTCAAATTAAAAGGAACACGCTATCTTTTCTAGTTCCTTGGTATGAAAAAAAAAACAAATTTAACTGGTTTAGTGGAACCTCAGGTTGATAAATGTTCCTTCTTTATTCAGTTTTCTTCCTCATTTGTATCTTGTTCTGTTCTGTATTCCTTCATCTTGTAACTGTAAGTTTATTTTTACATTGTACACATTCGCTTGAGGTTTTCTTCTTCACAGTAGAACAATAGGCCACAGTTCTTTCTCCCTCTGTCATTTATGATGAATAAACATTTCTAGATCACACAACTCCTTGGTTAACTGTGGTGTAGTTACGCACACCGCAACCTTTCAGATTTACATTTCTATTTCGATGTATACGCCTACAATCGCTCGGAATAGACGTTTAGAGCGCATGAATCAAAGTCGGGTATCTTTGTGCTTTCAAGGATGTGTTCCAATACTGTTTTTAACGTGCCCTTTGGTGACTTCTCTTCTCCAATTCCTTCTGCATTGGAGTGCCCTGGCCGCCTTTAGGGCCAGTCCATTACATTACTCTTGGTGATAACCTACCCAGAAGATAGTAAATTCAAGATTTTCTGTCAGTGTGTAAAAAGAAACAAACAAACTACTACTACTACTACTACTACTAATAATAATAATAATAATAATTAATACAATAAGACAAGCTGAAAATAATCAGTGACAGGGTTGTTTTATTCCTCTTATACCACAGCAATTTGCCCACAATTACATTTTTTAACTTAAAGAACGACAAACTGTATTTTTTTTTATCCATTTATAGCTACAATCAATGTTGTGGAATGGCTGAAAAACATGTTAATTTCTGTTATCACTTATGTTATAGCAGCTGTAAACAGTCATTCTCTCAACAGCCTCTCTTTTTTCCCTCTCTCTTGAAATTAATAAGACAAAAAAAAAAAAAAAAATGCATGTTACAGTGAAACTGCAAAACACAACATCCTCTGTCCTGAACACTTTGACGTGGTGGAAAAAACAAAGTTAAAGCTATACCTCTGACACCGGAGACTCCTTCCAAAAAATGCGAAATAAACTTTATCGTTAATCTTTAATAGAATACTTCACCACATCAATGATTATGTTAAATAACAAGACGTTTTAGATTATGCATAGTCTCTGTGCAAGTTGTAACTATACAAACGATAACGTCTTAGAAGCACCAAGAATTCAACAAAGCTGTGGTACATGATTAAATAATTACAGTACAGTAAAGCGATGCGGTCTAATATGGCATATTTAACAATAATAGAAGATTTTTAAATGTTTTTTATTTGATTATACTGTAATATAAAAATATAATAATTATACAGAGCAATA
Source organism: Pangasius djambal (assembly GCA_022985145.1). Lineage (NCBI taxonomy): Eukaryota > Metazoa > Chordata > Actinopteri > Siluriformes > Pangasiidae > Pangasius > Pangasius djambal. The sequence continues at coordinate 20,020,448 of CM040987.1, read as the reverse complement.
AAGGGTGATACAAGACAGTAATGCAATAATTGTATGAAGGTGTGATGAAGGGAAAGAAAACTTGTTTATAGCTGGTTATACCGTATATAAAAATGAAATTATGCTTTCACTGTGTGTGTGTGTGTGTGTGTGTGTGTGTGTGTGTGTGTGTGTGTGTGTGTGTGTGAGTGAGAGAGAGAGAGAGAGAGAGAGAGAGAGTGTGTGTGTGAGTGTGAGAGAGAGAGAGAGAGACAAAGAGGGCAAGCAGGACAGTAGCATATTAAGTATAAGGTCACGAGGGAACGTGATTATCTCCTCATCCTGAATATACGCCTCCATTAGGTCTGTTTGTGTGTCATCAACATAATCATAATCATAATCATAATCATAATCCTCAGCCTGCCTCATAAATTTCACTCACAAACACAGGATGTCTGCTGTCCCATATTATTTAGTTTGCTAATTAGTCTGTCTCTGAAGCAATGCAGTTCTTTGCAACTCGTTCTTTGTTGCAGCATTGTAGATGTTTCTCAATGCATTAGTACATTAAACAAAACAGTAACGCCGTGGAGCTCTTCACTCTTCCCTTCTCTTCTGCTCGTTAGGGAACGAAGGAATAATTGCTCCTTAATGCAGTAATGCTGAAGTTCCTCAGTCCATTAATGCAGCTATGCCTAGGTGGAGTAAATTAGCTGTTCCTCTGTGCAACAGCACGACCGTTGCTTACTGCAGCAGTGCAGCTAATTCATAACTGATGGTCGTCTGTTCACCAGTGCAGATTTTCACTAATGCAGTAATACAACTCTTCCTTAGTGCAGCACTTCATCAAGCCAATCACGTATTACTGAGTCAAGACCGAGTCTTAAGGGGGTCAAGGCCGAGTCTAGATTGGGTCAAAATGAAAGCGAGATCGAGCCAAGACTAAAAACCATCAAATCCTTTTCGAGGCCATATCTTTACTCCAACTAGCTAGCTTTGCGTGCATTGCGCTAATGCTTAGGCTATATTTTTTTACAAAAAACTTTGTGAATGTAAAAAGAAAAGACAACACAAAAATTCATTTTAACAAACTTTTGGTAGATACCAAGACCGATACAAGTACAAGTACAAATGCCAAGAAGTCCAAATAAATACGGAAAACATCTTAAGACTGGACTTGAGGTGGGAGATGTGCCACCAGAAGGACCAAATGTGACAAAAATAAAGGAATAATTGTCAGCGCTATACCCTGTCCAATACTTTCTCCTTCCTCTCTCTTCACTTTTGGCTCCACTTCTATATTTATTATTGAATATCATTCTGATACTTTTGGCTATTGGCTGCAAAACATAGATTACCTTACAAATTCAACAACATTAGCACAAAATAATACATATCATTTATTTGGATTATTTGGAAAGAATGAGATACAGTGATGCGGAAAGAATACAAAACACAGTATGAGTAAAAGTAAAAAAGACTAAAGTCATCTGGTGAAAAACTACTTTTTTCTAACGTCTACAATTGACACACTAATCCAAAAATATTCTGTATCAGAGGAATGCATTTTTGAGCTGTTATGTTAACTAGCGAGCTATGCGAAACTGAACACCACCTCAGCGAACTTAGCTAAGCACCTTTAGGTTTCATTACCTTGTTCATTCAAACATGTTTCTAGCAGCACTTCGATATATTCAACACAACAGGTAATTGCAACTGAACATCGTACGTTTTAATGTAAAGCTTTCATATGACGCAACCTCAAAACATCTAACTAGCTAGTCTAGCTCACTCGGCTAGCTAATGGCTTTCCTGTGCACGTTTCCACAGGTTGGATGCCGAGCTGTGAAACGCCAATATCTCGATGGATTTTGGCTTGCATGATTTGTTGATGATTATCATGCTGTTTTCATTTAAAGCATTTAAAGCTGTAGGTACCTGATAAATTGGGCCAGGGTTACTCATCTGTCTCCATGGTCTCAAACTCTGCTGCTGCTGACTAAGTGTAGATTTTTTAATCAGGTCTCGAAAATTGCATTATTTAAAATTTGCACATTGCCTTTTAATTGGCAGTCTTCCAGGGTTAACTGCATTATGATTTTACTGACTCTATAACAGTGATATTTCATTTTTTTTTTTTTAACTCAAGTGCCATGATTTAATTATACTCAAAAACGTAGTGTTACAGTGAACCCTGTACTCAAGTACTGTAACGAGAGTAAGTGTAGTTTGTTACATTCCAACCTTGACACAAGCACATAAAAAAAAAAAAAGAAAAGAAAAGAAAATGAGATGGCGCAGTAGTGCATGAGCACATGTTGACAATGTTGCATTAGGAACAGTGTTAGAACAAAGCCCTAAATGTTAGTGTGAGAGTACAGCTAAGGTAAGTTTTGATGTGCACTGTCTGGCAACGAACACACATGAAAACACATACTGCTTGCTCCTTCACAAGCCAATAAAAACATCAATGACATCAGAGGTCGTAAAAACATGACCGTCCAATGTAAGCAGTGAAAATTGTAAAAATATACTCCCGAAAGGGCTGTATCACTAAAGTGCACTTAAAGGCTAAATGCTAGGCTGAACTCCAAAGCTATACAGTGATTATTTAAAATTCTATAAATTATAGAAAGTTAGCAAAAGCAGATCATGTTTGTGTGTGAGTTTTATGGTTAACTTTTGCAGTTATCCTAACGTAACCTTGAGGAGTATGTGTTTAACTCTCTGACATTACAGCTTTTTTTTTTTTTTTAAGTAATGTCAATAATTATCTTTATTTAACACTCAATAACTACTCAAACACATTCTGAAAAGAACGTTTAAATAGATACTCAAACCTACCAGAGCCTAAGGACTTTAAAATGTGTGTCTCAAATCGAGCTGAAAAGCAAGTGGCTTTATTGTCATTTCAACCATATACAGCTAGTATGGTACACAGTGAAATGAAACAACGTTCCTCCAGGACCATGGTGCTACATCAGACAACACAGAACCACAAAAGACTACACATTACTACATAAAGTGCACGTGCAAATGTGTGCAAAAAAGCAGTGCAATAACTACTAAAACAGGACAATAGGCACAGTTAGAGACAGTGCAGTGCTGACCAGTACACAGTTCTAGTATGAAAGTGTCAGATGTATAAATTTAAATTAAAAAAATGCAAAAGAATAACAATATAATAAATCGCTGTGAATGTAAACGTAACATACTATGACATAGTATTTGGCAGATAAGCTTATACTATATATCGACGTGGCAGTTATTGAGGCAGTAGCCAGGTAGAGAGTATAGCAATGACAAGAATTATATCCAATATTTTTTATAAAGTACAGTAGCAACCGTAGCCAATTGCAAAAATGAATCTATGTACGAAATATTCAAACCAGCAGTGGGGACCAAACAGCTGCACAAAGTATCCACGCTACAAACTTATGTAGCAGTTTACATTGACCACACTAAGAAAATTGGGTTTGCTTGTTATCCCAGTATCTATGGATTCACTGGAGTCTCTATCCCTCAAAGAACTGAGAAGCATCAATGCTTTAAAGACAATGTGCATAGACACTTTGGTGCCATAGACAGGTCTGGTAAGGTTAATGGTCTACAGATGTATTCAAAGTCGGCGAGTTGAGTTACGCAGATTTTTCTAGAGTAGAAGCATCAGAGTATGTGGACACCTGACCATCACACCCACAGGTGGTTCTTCCCCAAACTGTTGCCACAAACCTGGAAGCACACACTTATCTAGAATGTCTTTGTATGTTGTAATTTTAAGATTTCCCTTCACTGCAATTAAGAGGCCCAAACCTGTTCCAGCATGACAATGCACAAAGTGAGTTCCACGAAGACACGGTTTGCCAAAGTTGGAGCGGAAGAACTCGAGCGGCAGCGCAGAGCCCTGACCTCAACCCCACTGAGCACCTTTGGGATGAACTGGAACGCTGACTGCACCCCAGACCTCCTCACCTGACATCAGAGCCTGACCTCACTGATGCTCTTGTGGCTGAATGATCACAAATCCCCGCAGCCACACTGTAAAATCTAGTGGAAAGCCTTGTCAGAAGGTTATCATAACAGCAAAGAGGGACTAAATCTGGAACGGGATGTTCAAAAAGCACATTGATGTGATTTTCAGGTGTCCCCAAACATATATAACTTTTATGAATATCATTATAGCGCAGTCAAATAATATTGCAGAACATGTTTTGTTTTGCAGTAATTGCACTATAATGATGTTCATAAAAGGTGATTACATATTTAACCATCCCAAATGTCAAATTAACAAGTCCTTTAGTTTGTTTAATCACATTTTACTGGCTACCAGCTGCTGTGGTGAGAAACAGAATTAACCCCATGCATTTCCCCCCATTTCTGTTTGAAAGCCAGCTAGTTACAGTCTGAACTCAGGGATATCAAGGTGAGAGCTGAGGAAGACAAAGTAAGGTAGATCTGGTTTTGTCATATTAAAGATTAAAGGTCATATTACTACCATGATAAACATTCATAGATTTATATATTAATAGTCCAAGTAGTAATTATCGCATTAATCACTTCAAATTTGCTTTGAAATCCATGCACTGGATCCAGCACTAACTATTAGTTTCCATTTTATTTTTTTATATCATGCACACAGCTTAATGAGACCACGAGACACTAAACTGAGGTCATGAAATCATAATGCATGTGCAGGATGTAGGCTACCATATCACGCTTTTATTTCATTTCATTATTTTGAGTTTTTTGAATTTAGAATTAAAAAAAAAAAAAAAAAAAACGTTTTTTTTTTGTTAATTTGATATGCTTTCATGTGAACAAAATGTGCCCACAGTTTAAAAGATAAGCTGACCAAGCAGTCCTTGAGATAAGCAATGTCTCTGACTAAGATGCTGTCTCTTCTGGAAGGAGAGAAAAAAACCAAAAAACAAACAAACAAACAAAAAAACCTCTTGATTTTGACTTCAATTTAAAAGGGTGGTTACAGCAAACTGTCAGACTGTGGCACTAGACTTGATACTCCTCCACCTAATAACATGCAAGAAAAATGTACTTGTGTCCAAACTCAAAATTATGCATAATTATGCTTAAAAACAGACCCATATGCCGCAACTCCCGCATAACTTCTGAATCGCACTTAAATCTATAATTGTGCCCAAGGTCTGAATACTGATGTGTGCAATTTCAGTATTAAATCTTATGTTCTAAGAGAAGATAAGGTCATATCATTTCTTCTTTACTGATGTTTTATAATGATGACCACTTTCTTTGGCATCATTGTAATGCACAGATGTGATAAACCGACTCATAAATAAACCATTATTAGATTAGAGACACACTTATAATAATACAGGCTCAGAAACATGCTGGGCAGGATTGAATTCGACACCGCCGGTCTATAGCGATGAAAGAATCAGAACGTTCCAGAGAAAATTGGGCCGTTGAAGCACATAACTGTGGAAATCACTGATAACTGTCCCTCTCCTAAATCATTACGTACAGCTTGAACGGGCATTATCAGGTCTAGATATGATAAAGTCAATCTCCCCATACTACTATGTAGGAAATAAAGCGAATGAAAAGAAAGGCAAAGAAAAACGGAGGCACGATTCAAGACTGTTACTCAAGTCTAAACACACCTGAATCATACTGACAGGAGATAATCACACAAATTATAAACATCACACTCCCAAAGCTCTCTGGCACATCACTGAATATTCGTGTTCTCCCTTATGATATTGAAATATTTCTTTGCACACAAGGTGTTCTACATCCATGTGTCACCTTTAATGGCTCGCTCCTTTCTCTTCTCCTTTATCACTTCATTTGACAGTTGAAAACTATGTAGTGCACTAATATACACCAATTATGTCTAGCCCACTTTTCACTGTGGATCAAACTACGTTCGAGTGTACACATTATTAAAACATTAAAGGTTTCACCACGTAGCATAGTCTTAACATTGCTTTAGGTTATAACGTACACCCGTCCATATACATCTATAATAAACAAAACCACTCAGTAGTTCTGTTCCGAGTGAACCATGTGCAGAGTTTTAAAGTATTTTGTAAATACTTTTTACGTCTTACCATTAACGTAACGTACTTCACTGGTTACCTTTCGTTTACTATGCTTTCCCAAAATGCTGCTGCACATAAGTACAAATGCAAGAGATCTACAATGTGAGCCCCCGCTTTATTCTGAAGCTATTTGTACTTCATTAAAACGACTAAATTGAGAAACCGACCTTACTTGAAGTAAATGCTACACTGAGAAAGACAAACACCGCTAACCGCTTTCCTGCCTCACAATCATGGATGTAGTACTTCCTGTTTTTGTTTGCTCGTGTTTCTGATTGGCTGGTGATGGTGAAATACTTCACTCTGTGCAACAGATTTGATGCATGTTCACTTTATGCAGTACTAGTTACACCCTGGCTTACGATCATGCTTCTTTTAAAAATGTGCAACTACTGTAGCTGCCAGTGCTTAAACTCGCAAACCTAACAATTTAGGTTTATAGTAGTAACAATTTAGCCTAATGGGTTATGCGATACTGATAAACAGCCACCTTGCGTCACAACTCATGAACTTTGACTCTTTTTTTTTTTTTTTTTTTTTTTCTTAAAAAGGTTGACTCCCAAAGTCACGAATACTACGAGAGTGGGCTGTTCATATGGACTCTTCTGGTAAGTTGATACCAATCAAAAATTCTAGGATCCCAGAACTCTTTGATATAAAATATGTTCTAATAGATCTAATAATCTTTAGATCTAAGAGTTCTAATTCTGACCCGAAGGATTCCAGAATTGTCCAGTGAAATTAAACCTTAATTACAGTAACATTCTAGAACCACTGCCGCATGCTTTGTCCAATGCGTGTCTCTATTCACTGTCTCATGTGCTGGAGAATCATGCACACTATGTAGCACACTCTTTTATGGACAAAAGTGGGATCTGGGTCACTACATGATTGGTTCATCACTTTGTGGCAATGCAGTCACATTCCGTCACAAACACCATCACAAATGTCTCAATGTCAATGTGGACGTGTCCCAGACTACAATCTTTACTCACTATATTGGCCACCATTGCAAACTATTCGCTTTTCTCAGTCCACTGTGCAGGTGTCCCAAACTGCACATCCTGACTACATAAACACCATCACAAACACCTTACCGTCCTCAGTATATTGTGGACGTGTCCAAAACTACACTTCTTATTCACTATATTGGCCACCATTGCAAACTCCTTAATGTCATCCCAAACCACACACCTTATTTACTACATAAGCACCATCACAATTTCTTCACTGTCCTCAGTCCATTATGGGCATGTCCCAAACTACACTCCTTATTCACTATATTGGCTAGAATTTCAAACTCCTCCGTGCCGTCACTCCACTATGGATGTGTAGGGACACACTCTCTGTTTACTACATACACACCATTATGTAGTGTAATGGACACTCACTCTATTTACTACATACACACCATTACAAACACTTCAAAGTCTTCAGTCCTGGCATTCAATTATAGCATTTGGAACATGTCCCAAATCATTCTGCTGATTCATGTATTCGTCACTATTCACACAAACTCCTTACTGCCATCAGTACACTATGGACATGTCCCAAACCACACACTGTATTTACTAGATAAATGCCGTCACAAAGCTTCAGCAGCCTCATTCCGTCGTGGACGTGTCCCAAACCATACACCTTATTTACTACATAAATATCATCACAAAGCTTCAGCAGCCTCATTCCGTTGTGGACATGTCCCCAACACTGCTTATTAGCTATGTTGGTCAACATTGCAAACTCCTCATTGTCATCAGTACACCATGGACCTGTCTCAAACCACACACCATAACAAATGCTTCATTTGTCCCCAGTCAGTTGTGGACATGTCCAAAACTACACTGCTTATTCACTATATTGGCCACCATCTCGAACTCCTCACTCCACTGTGGACGTGTCCAAAAACCACACACCCCATTTACTCTATACAAATCATTACAAGCACTTCAATGTCTTCAGTCCTAGCATTCAATTCTAGCATTTGGGACAGAGCCAGTGCTTGAACTGATGGAACAGAAACTCCCTTTAGTAGCACATTCAGGCTTTAGGACACAGTATGATTGGATATAACCGCAGGTGGCTGCAAGGATGTGAGACGAGGCCTGACTTGTGCATGTTTGGCCCCCTGAGTGTGTAATTGTTCCTGTAATTACCCCTCCGGGGGCTGGAAAAAAGAATTCCTGCTAATGAAGGCCTGCTGCGCTGCTGCTTGTGATGTAATGAGTGATGTCAGTGAGGCAGGACAAGAGAGAAGGTTTGGAGTATAGAGAGTAAAATCAAACACAACCGTTTAGAGAGAGAGAGAGAGAGAGAGAGAGAGAGAGAGATTTCTCTGAGCATCTGCCTTTCCAACCAGATTGTCACGATTAGAAGTTAAAAAAAAAAAAAAAAAAAAAGAAGAGAAGGACAGAAATTACACATTTGCGCAAACACACACACACTTTGAAGCTTTGAGAATTAAAAGAGGGATTTATTGAGAATGTGGTTTCAGTTTTCCTCTGCTGATTGATTAAAGCACAAACACATCTGTGCGTGTAACTCTGCTTTTAACCGATTCATGTGATGTGATTTGAAAAGTTTCAGATACTTGGAGATGAGATCAACAATATTGTCCCAGTTGATGCCAAATGCTACAGGTGTTCTACGTAGTAATGAAGATTTGTAGCATTAAATAAATTAACGAAAAGGCCAATTCACTCTGAACGTGTTCCCGAATTGCCATTCATGCATATTAGAGTTTGACTTCCATGCTAGTAACACAACATTTCCGACTACCTGAGCCGCAGAATTCGGATGTTTTCGTTCTGTTAAATTGAACAAGTTCAGGTGTGCAATTGAATCACACACATCAATCAGCATCCAGCATCAACACTGAGGAGCAAACTAAGAGGGAATATTTTGCCCAAGCGTGGGTCTATGGGGCTGATTTGTTGTGTTTATATAATAGTGTGGCATGAAATTAAATCCATACGAGTCTCTGTCAGTGAACATAAATGACAAGAAGTCATATTACGCAGCAGTGAGGATTTAATATGGAAATTAAAAACATTGCAAACATAAGCAGTACTTGGACAGTTGCATGAGAACTGCATCTGCTGGGTGGAGTTCGCCGAAACCAGAGGTGTGTCTGTCAATTCTGACTTTTGAACTTAAGCCGATTATTCCTGAGGAGGGGATTTTTTTTAATGCATAAAATTATGAACAAGACATTAAGTGAGCTGTAAGCATGCGCTGTATGGCCAGAAAGTATGTGATACATGGCCAGCCATCACAGCTCTACATGCTTGTTGAGCCTTCCATTTCAAAACTGATGGATATTAATATGGAGTTGGTTTGCTGTTATAATAACTTCCACTCTTCTGGGAACGTTTTCCACAAGATTTTGGAGCATGGCTGTGGGGATTTGTGCTTATTCAGCCACAAGAGCATTACTGAAGTCAGGCACTGATGTCAAACAAGGAGGCCTGGGGTTCAGTCGGTGTTCCAGTTCACCCCAAAGGTGTTCAGTGGGGTTGAGGTCAGGGCTCTGTGAAGTCGAGTTCTTCCACTCCAACCTTGGCAAACCATGTCTTCATGGACCTCACTTCATGCACAGGGGAATTGTCATGCTGTAATATGTTTGGGCCTCTTAGTTCCAGTGAAGGGATATCATAGTGCTACAGCATAACTTGTGTGCTTCCAACTTTGTGGCAACAGTTTGGGGAAGACCCACATATGCATGCGAAGGTCAGATGTCCACATACCTTTGACCATATAGTGTATCACCATCAGCATGTTTTTTTTAAAGGAGAGCACATCAAATGAAATCGAAAACGTCATTATTTTTTTTTTATCAATTTGACAAACCAAAATGAATTCAAACCATGATGAAATAGCACACATTATGATTTCATGACCTTGATTTAGCATCTCATGGCTACATTACAAGTAACTGTTGGCACACAATATTGAAAATGCAAAATAATAGCATGTGCTGGATCAAGTGCTATTTTATAGGCTGGTGAAGAATGAGGGTAGAAGCCTTGTTGTTAAATCAAATCATATATACACACACACACACACACACACATATACAAGTCTTTTTTTTTTTTTTTTTTTTTTTTTTTTTTTTTTTTTTACTTTTTACTTGTAAATGGTCTTTTGCTGTTTGTTATCATATCACATCTGACGGAAAGAAAAAAAAACATTTCCTTTTTCAGTCCGCATTTTCTATCGCTGATTTTTTTTTTTTTCGGGCTTAGAGCCTAGTGGTTGTGTGTAAAAGTGGTGGTCTTGATGTTATTGAATGTCATCTCAGACACTTCTACTCCAGAAAGAAAGAAAACTGGCAACTTCGGAGGTGTAAACTACAAGAGGCTGGTTTGCATAATCTGAATGGGGAGCGCAGAAAGTCATCTGTGTTGAAAAGCAGCTGTGTCACCCTTCCTGAATATGAAAAACTTTTTCTGTGTTATTTATTAACTGTTAACACCAGTTGTTAGCACAGTGCTAGCTGCTTGAATGTTACCACCCATGCCTGCTCTTTGGACAGAAGTTTTTAACGAAATTTACCAGGCTGCACTAATGATGGTGTTAATTGAAAGTGTTAACGCAATGTACAGTGAGAGAACGCTACTGCTGCAGAGTTCTATCAAAAAGAACAAGAGTGTATGTAGGTTTTTACCTCTTTGTGGAAACTAAAAAATCCAGTGATGATAGGAATGGTGTGTATGATGAGATTGACCTTAGTGTGTGTGTGTGTGTGTGTGTGTGTGTGTGTGTGTGTGTGTGTGTGTGTGTGTGTGTGTGTGTGTGTGTGTGTCATGGGTATAAAAAGAGCTCCTTAATAAAGACCATCTGAACTCTTGCTCTCAATGTGTGTGCGCGCGCGTGTGCGTGTAATCTTTCTCCATCATCCTCCACCCATTTTATCAATGAGGAGTAGATAGAAACTTTCCACACACGCTCAAGCCTGTTCTCACACTCACACACACACAGAAACAGATATTAATCCAAAAGAAACGAAAACACAGAGACATGTTAAACGTGACTCTGTATGACTAATGAAATACATTATTGTTCTCAGAAGTCCCATTACAAGATGTTTCTCAAGTGTGTGTGTGTGTGTGTGTGTGTGTGTGTGTGTGTGTGTGTGATTGCGCGAGAGAGAGAGAGAGAGAGACTGAAGCCCCTTGATGAGAAGGATTTGAAACCACAGCAGATGATTCAGTTTCTCTCTCTCCTGCAGTCGAACCCCAGCAGCGCAGCCTGAGTGTGTGTCTGTGCTTTGATGAGACCACAATGAAAGTTTTTCCACATTGACCATTTCTCAGATCTAGCACAGCTCCTGATAGAAAAGAGACACTGTATTTATTTATTCATCTATTCATGCATGTGCAAAAACCACTCTTATTCCTCATATTGCTTCTTCCCTCCTTTTCTGTGATAAGCGCTGCTTGAAGTAAACATACATACTCCGTTCAGGCTTTGCTTTCCAGATCATTTTGCGTAGTTTTCAGAAGTGTGCTGTAGATTATTTGGTATATAACTTTATTCAGAAATATTCTAAAAAGGATGAAGTCAAAGTGCATTACACATTAAAAGATAAATAAATAGAGACAGTTCTCTATCCCTTCTCTTTCTACCCTTATTATTTTGTCTTGTTAAATATGTATCCGATTTCACTGCCACATATGCAAGTGGTCCAAATCACAATTAAAAATGTAAGAATCATGTCAGATGTGAGTTTTGCTATTCATACTGGAATAGAAGAAGAAAGTCTGTGTCACATATGAGGGAAATAAGTAGAACTGTCACAAGTCTAGTCCTTCCTGTTGCTTATTTGTATTCCAGTAATACCCTTAAAATCTACTTCAGACAGGAAGGAAGCTACTGAAAGACATTTCAGACATTTGACCTTGCTGTGACCTTGACCCTGTTTGGCTCAATTTCAAAATCTAATCCGATCTGCTGGTAATGATAATTCCATATAAATCATACAAACATCCAAGCACTCGTTCTTGAGATTTTGTGCTAACGAGAATCTCGGACAGACGCATGGATGGACGGATGCAAAGACATATAGAGGAACGGACAAATGCCAAAAATTGTTGATGGCCAGAAAATGGGCCTTGAATTCCAGAACATGAATGTATAAGTAACATTTCTGTATGACAAACAGGAAGCTAGCTATTGAATAAAAGCAATTTCAGACATTCGTCCTTGCTCTGACCTTGACCCTGTTCGGATCAATTCCAAAATGTAATCAGTTCATATGCTGGTTATGCAACTGATCATTGCATATAAATCCTACAAACCTACAGAAGGATGGACAGACACCCCGAAAACATAATGCTTCCCCCACCCAGTGGCAGAGGCCTAAAAAGTTTGAAACATATCCCCCCAAAGCCAGAGATAGCCTCCTCTCATCTCATCTCATCTCTTCTGCTTTAGTAAGCATAGTTTTATATATATTGCTAGCAACCTTTTTTTTTTTTTTCCATAAACACTTCCAGTGGCTTCCATTAGCACTGAATGGGCTTTTCCATATTAGCATTGCTCAATGCACTCTTCGCTATAACTTGCACTGTGTAGTTTCTTTTCTGTTCAGTTCATTCTGAACAGTTCTTAGATGCATGCTGCTGAAGTGCTAAATACAGATGCACTGTTGAGATTCTACAATATTTAATCACATGTGGTACGTACAGGCAATACATTAGCTCTTTTACTGTTAAGTCAGGATATGGGGCAACTCTCCACAAACCTGGTTTTTGCAAAGTGTCAGCTGAGATGATCCACTCTGCCAGACATGTACACATCGACCTCTGCCCTGTGTACTGGGGTTGCTCTTTGGGCCTGCCACCATAGAAGCCCTGGACAGGAAAGTGCAGATTTCAGAATCGCAAAACCAGCACAGCCAAATGGACCACACTATTAAGTCAGTGCAATGTGGCTTGTTCTTGCCTTGCACAAGCCTTTGGCAGGGAGAATCATTTCCTCAAGACTGTAACAGGCATTTGAGTACCGCCTACCCATCTCATGGAACGGGCCTATACACCCCCATCCCCACCAAATGACGAGTCCACCAGAGCACGCCCCTGATGAACAGGGGGTGATGAAGGGATACGTATCAGCCACGAGATCACCCATTGGGCAGCTAGTACATCAGATCAGTGGGTCCTGGTGGCAATGTAACAAGGCTACAAACTTCAACCTTTTCAGGGCTCAGGGCCACGTCAATATCAGATGCCAATGAATTTCTAAAGTTTTCTCATGGACACAGGCACAACTCCAGTTCAAAACAAGGGATTCTACTCCCCTTGCTTCAGAAAAAAGACAGCGGTTTTCATCCCATTCTAGATTTGAGAGGGCTCAAGTGGACCATTTTGTGTTTTAAGGTTGCAGATCTACTCATGCAAACTCAGGACCAGTTCACACCAGTGGATCTGTGTGATGCTTATTTTCATGTCCCTACTGCCCCAGAACATAGATGCCTTCTAGGGTTAGTCTTTCAAGGACAGGCATTCCAATTCAAAGCCTGTCCTTTGGCCTCTTTCTAGCACCATAGGTGTTTTTTTTGATATGCAATCCTTGTCTGCTCTGAAAATAAGTAAATAAGTAGTCTTCAAATCTAAAAGCCTTGATACATCATTGTGTGGTACCAGATTTGGACATGTCTTCAACTTAAAATGGGCCAGAGTTTGAGTTTCAAACAACCTCAACACTGCCCATCTTTCCACATTTTTGGGCTTTCAAATGCTTCATCAATTTTGGATCCAGCTGGTGCAATTCGCCTCATACTAACTCCGCTTTCATACTGCCACGATTTTCCCCCCCTCACATCACCCAAGTCACTATACGTTGGCTGGTGGTAGGTTTGCCTGACTTAAGTTTGCTCCTGTTGCCATGGTTTTCCACAAACTATGTGACTTGAAAGAAAATCTATGCAGAACTCAGATGTCTTGCTACTAAAATTAATATTCTGGAAGGAAATCATTGGGTATAAATTAAAATGCTTGGAACAAGATTTATGCGTCCATGCAGTTAACTTCAAAATTCATTGCATGCTGTTACTCTGCATTCACCGGAGATCCCGGTATTCTCACAGACGTTTCTCCATGCGTTGTTTTATTTTTATTTTTTCACCCAAATATATTAGAAGTAATAAAACGCAAGGATCATTATCTCTATTTTGAACAGAAAGGAATATATTACTGTCTAAGAATTAGAAAAAGATGGCTTTGCAAATGCTCCATATAATAAAATCGAATACTATTAGATAACTGAGAACGTTAACAATATTTCATCACTGCAATCCTAGTGTTTGGGCGACACCTTTCCGTAATTGAGATCTCAGTTTCATGCCGTTTTACAATAACACACCCGAACAGCTCAGTGTTCAGCCTTCCAATTTCACGGCCATTTGGAAACAATTTCAGCATCTGCAAAAGAAAAAAACAGTTGGCTGTGATACCATCAAACATTCTTCAGAGTAATAGACTTCAGGAGATCTCTCAGAGACAAAGGTCTCTCCTTCAGAGATCATATCACACACTGTCTCTCTTTCACATACATGCGCACACACACTCACACACAACAGGGTCCAATGGAAAGTTTGATTACTCAGAGGCTTGGTATTAAAAGTGAAACGCTGTATGTTGTGAAGCCAAACTAAGTGACCTAATCCAGTTAATATTGCAATTTTTATGAATTTGGCAGTGCTAAAACAGTATCATGTTCTCTCATCGCTGTCGTTTACGATTTCATCAAAGCCAGTTATGAAATACCATTCAATTAAAGTGTGATGCGGCTTTTTCATTACCTTATTTAGAGCACCTTTGATATATATAATTTTTTTTTTTTTTTTTGGAATACCGGAGGTTTCTGCTTCCATGTAAAACAAACCCAAAGTGGAAATGAAATGCTTAATCAAATGTTTCTTTCAGTGTTGGAACGTTTTTTTTTTGTGTGTGTCACTAATCACACACATCTTTCGGTCCAAGTGTGTGTCACTTCTTAGTAGGATTCTATCTAACAAGTCCCTGTTGTCAAGAAAACATAAGAATATGTAGTTTGGAACTGAAAAACAAAAGTCACTAGGAAAGAGAATGTCATAACGTTCTGAAGTTAAGTAAGGAATACAACAATTGGTGATGTGCTGGTATTGGAAAATAATCAACGATAGGGCAGTGCGATGTGGCCCAACTTGAAGCAGAGTTAAGGTTGCCACCCCAAAGTTAATTATTTTCCAATAAGTGCACATCCCAAAGTGTTTCATTCATCTTTTGCCAATTTTTTTTATTTATTAAAAAAAATGACGTCATACTTTTTAATCTGTTTAAAGTTACAATTAAGGTTGTGGGTCAATAAGGCAAAAAAAAAAAAAAAAAATTAGCATGTTTGCTGTGTCGGAAAACTTCAAGTTACAGCTTTACCTCTGGATGTTACAAAGCCCTGGCACTGGAGGCTCCTTCCAAAAAAATAAATGTCTCCTTACAGAAACTTACAGACATTTTTTAATCTGCTTCAATATTACTGTTTGCCACACAAGTCCTTTTGTAAATTGTTACTATAGAACAGATATCGTATTAGTATTAATACTAATACGATAATTCGTATTATTATTACACATTAATATACAGTAAATCTATGATTTGCCTTGCAGCTGCACTTCTGTCAGAGCTGCTGTTATAGAAAATGAATCAACGCCTCCTGATTCGAGAAATCAACAGTGCTATGATTTAGAGGACGCAGGGATTTGACCTCTAGCTCCAATTCTGGCCTCAGTATCTAGTTGTTCTCATTACAAAGTCAGCCATTTTTTTTATCACAAAGTAGCTTAAGTTAATGGTATTCTCATTTCTGACACAGTATCTGTGTACGCTGACCCAAACCTTTTCTCCACTGCTAGAATGAATTCTAATAAAAACATCAACATCAAACACTAGCATTTAGGACACAGCCTTCAACTTTTAATCTCTTTTTCAAACTTGCCAGTCGTATTTTGGATTAAAATAAATCCAAACGTTCTTGCCTACAAATTTTTCAGGAAGTTCTTAATGCGCTCCTCCTAGGTAAGGAATTTTCCTTATCGATAATATTTTCGCCTGCTGCTGAGCCCAGATAGTAAACCGTCTGCATTTTTAATGGCGATCTTTAACCTTTTGGGTTTTGTATTTCAGCAACTACATGGATGGATCTAGCTTAAAGTGTAAGAAGCTTATGAAGAATTTTAAACTACACCCGAGAGAGCGAATACATTCAGACCGAATACACACACGTCTCCATCCTCAAAGTCACAGGTAATGTAGTTTGGGGAAATGTTCTAAAAGGTGTAGATAAATTTCCAACTGTGGCCACACTTTATGGAGAAGTAGAGATAGATTAGGTTCTAAAAGTCTCAGAGATAGTTTCATGAAACTCTACTGCATTATATTTCTCAAACAGTACTCTTTAGCTTCGCACTAGAGCAACGAGGATAACGTAAGCTTATATCTGCCAACTTAGCATTACACAATCTCCCTGTCTAAATAAATGCACAATTGTCCCATACACAACTCTGTGTGTTATTTCTAATTATACCACATCACTGTTGAATACTAAATTCTGATTGGTCAGAAGAGGAATAAAACATGTGCTTTTATTTAAAAAAAAAAAATAATAATACATTTTGGGGAGGTAACAGTAAATCTGTTTTGCGTTGGGTTGCATCACACCACCCTGTCATTGATTATTTTCCTATAACAGCACACCCTGATGTGTTTTATTCCTTAAATAACAGGTTTCTGAATTTATATAACTGACCACTGGGGTCTTGTCGCTGTCTGAATGGCCTAGTGTTTATGTTGCTGTGAAGTTTGTGATGGTCTATATTTCTTAGTGGAAGCTCGTAGCTGCTCATAAAATCATTTAAACCCGGTATAATGTGTCAAATTAATGCCTTCTTTGGTAAGTAAACGTGTAATCAGAGGGACAATGGAGAGCCAGCCAGTCATTACTGCAGTGTAATGACTATCCGTTAGCCACAAACACATTAGGAGCACCACGTGTTAGCATTTCAGTGAGGCTACATTTCTCATTATGGACCTACACGTGAACTGCTTGTAAAGTAAATAGCTCTTGAAAAATCTGGCGGCACCCTATAAACCAAGACCTGTTTGGCATTTTGGTTCTGTTTCAGCCCTTGGAAGTCACCTTAATCGATTTTGAACACAGTCCTGACTGTCAGCTGCAGCTGAAATGTAGTGTAAATTTGTTTTCACTTTCTGCACTGGGGTTTTCTGACTGCATGCTTAATCCTTCACCCACGTCTGTATGTGAGTGCCTTAAAGAAGTCAAGAAGTTAAAAAAATAAATGAATGAAAAAAGGACAGAGATCTCATATTGAAATGGTTTTGCAAAGGAATGTGATAATTAATGCACACCGGATTATATCTACACCATGGATGGTGACCCTACAAACTAAATGTCTATTTTCATCGACATGGGCATATGCAAACATAAAAATTCAGAGGCTGCAGAACCCAAAATTACATGTTCCTGGACCAACATCCCTCTGTTACTCCTGGAACAATTCTTTTTTAACCAATCTTCTGATGTCATCAGTGTGTTCCTCCTACACCTCCCTTTCTGGAGCCACTTGAAGATTCCCTCTAAGTTTTCTCAGAACAATAAGTTCCCTGGTTTAAAACACTACCATTTGGGATACAGCTATGTTTCCTAAAATGTTATACATGACACACTATATGGCCAAACGTTTGTGGACACCTGACCATCACTCCCATATCAGGGTCTTCTCCAAACTGTTGCTACTAAGTTGGAAGCACACAATTCTATAGAATGTCTCTGTATGCTGTGGCATTTCAATTTCACCTTCACTGGAACTAAGAGGCCCAAACATGTTCCAGCATGACAATGCCCCTGTGCACAAACCAAGCTCCATGAAGACATGGTTTGCCAAGGTTGGTGTGGAGGCACTCGAGTGGCCTGCACATAGCCCTGAACTCAACCCCACTGAACACCTTTGGGATGGATTGGAATGCTGCCTGTGCCCCAGGCCATCTCACCTGACATCAGTGCCTGACCTCACTACTGCTCTTGTGGCTGAATGGGCAAATCCCCACAGCCACGCTCCACAATCTAGTGGAAAGCCTTCCTAGGAGAGTGGAGGTTATTACAACAGTAAAGGGGGACTAGATCTGAAATGGGTTGTTCAAAAAGCAAATATGAGTGTGATGATCAGGGTCTGCAAACTTTTGGCCATACTAGTAAGAACACTATTCACTGTTCACTATCAGTGAATTTGTTGTTTTTGTTGTCATTAAAAGCAATTTTTTTTTTCTAAAATTTGGTATGTTACTTAAGTGATCTGATGTTTTAAGAAAAACACTAACTAGACATTAATTCTGCATTGGGGATACAGCCAACATGGCAATCAACAAAGAACATTAACTACTTGAATGGATAGATATATGATTTCTATACATTGTAGGCAATTCTATTAAGTAATTTTTACTCTAGATCCCCAACTAGACATGGATTCTTGCATTTGGGAGAGAGCCGTAACGACTGACTAACAAAAATACTAACTGGATAGACAGATGGACAAACGGATGGACGGTTTATTTACATTATAGACAGTGCTATGTTGGTTCTAACTCTAGAATATGACTCTAGAACAACTCCTCATGAATCCAGAAGTTTGCCAAAAGGGAACCAAAATGGCTGATGTTCTAGTGGTAACATGAATTAGAAACATGGATTTATGGATGGATTTGCATTCTAGGAAATCCTTAATGACCATGTTATTTCCAACTCTAGAATGCTGTAGAATAGCTCATCATGAATCCAGACATTTGGGGGCCAAAATGACTGATGTTCTAGTCTTAAAATGAATTAGGAACATGGATTGATGAGTGGATAGACGGAAGCATGGATTATTTGCATTTTAGGAAATTCTTAATGACTATGTAGGTTTCAAGTTTAGAATACTGTAGAAAAACTTCTCAAGAGTCCCAGTGTTTTGGGCAGAGACAAAATGGCTCACATGGTGGTAACAAAATCAACAAGAAGGATTAATGGATGGAAACATGGATGGCCTGATCGATGGTTTATTTATATTCTAGACAGTTTTTAAAAGCACTCTGTTAGTTCTTACTCTAGAATAACTCAAATTTAAACGTTTGGGGTGAAAAATTTTTGAATTTGAAGATCAGGGTAAATTTAACTTATTTTGTCTTCTGGGAAACATGTTACTATCTTCTGTAGCCTCTGAAGGGCAGTACTAAATGAAAAAATAAGATATTTAGGCAAAATAAGAAAAATGTACACATCTCCATTCTGTTCAAAAGTTTTCACCCCCCTGGCTCTTAATGCATGGTTTTTCCTTCTGGAGCATCAGTGAGCGTTTGAACCTTCTGTAATAGTTGCATATGAGTCCCTCAGTTGTCCTCAGTGTGAAAAGATGGATCTCAAAATCATACAGTCATTGTTGGAAAGGGTTCAAATACACAAAAGTGCTGGAAAACCAAAGAATTTGTGGGACCTGAAGGATTTTTCTGAAGAACAGCAGGCAGTTTAACTGTTCAGGACAAACAAGGGACTCATGAACAACCATCACTAAACAAAAAAAAAAAAAAAAAAAAAAAAAAAAAAAAAAAAAAAAAAAAAAAAAAAAAAAAAAAAAAAAAAAAAAAAAAAAAAAAAAAAAAAAACACAGCTGTGGATCATTCAGGTAACAACACAGTATTAAGAATCAAGTGGATGTAAACTTTTGAACGGGATCATTTTTATAAATTCAACTATTATTCTCTCTTGTGGACTACATGTAAACATCTTTTATGTGAAATATCTTATTCAGATCAGCACTAAATAAACAATAACATGCATTTTGTACACGATCCCTCTTATTTTGGTAAAATAATTAACATTTTGCAGATTCTGAAAGGGGCATGTAAACTTTTGACTTCAACTGTATGTTAGTTCTCTAGAATAACTTCATGAATCTAACCATTTTGGGCACAGCCAAAACGGCTAATGTTCTAGTAGCTAAACAAAATGAACTAGATGGATGGACAGATTCATTGTCCTCTAAGTATGTCTTAAAATAGCTGTTTATGTCTAACTCTACACCAATTAGACATGAATTCTTGTGTTTGGGATATAGCCAATACGGCTGACGTTCTACTATGAAGACTTTCTAAACATACGCTCTATGATTTGGGTCATTTCCTAAAATGCTGTTTTTTTTCCGTCACTGGATAATGTGAATGTAGTATTAGCCAGCAAGGTCTGCAAAGCTTTTGTTTTTCCACAGCAGGAGTCAGGAAATGATTTGCCAAAGTTCAGAAGTCGATCTCAGGCAACTAACAAACACAAATTGCACAATGGGGGAAATTATTAGTGCTGCTTCTAAATGGAAACAATTACAGAGGGCCAGAGTGAGCGATGGTTTGGAACAAGAAGAGTGACACAGATGACTGAGATTAAAAAGTAGAATTAAGTCATTCCTTAGGGATTTATGGCTAATCTCCACTGCCCACAAATATCACTCTTAAAGACACAGTTTAAATTACATTTAAAAGTTTAAATGTGGTGATTTCTGGTCACATACAAATGTTACAGAGGAATTTAAAAAAACAAACAAACAAACAAACAAACAAAAAAAACTAATTTTACCTAAACCACTGTAAATATAAATTCATAAATAATCCAAAAGATTTAGAGTTTTACCTGCAGTAAAATCTTTAGTCATTGTTAGTTTCATTTAAATCCATATGCAAGATGATGTGAAGTTACTCTTCAGAAGAGCAGACATAGTAATACATTACAAATATATAAAAAACCTAAATTATATTTAGCATGAAATAAACTTTAAATTAGCCAAAGAATAATTACAATACAATGCCTTGATTATAAATAAGTAAATATGTAATGTATGTGAACTTCTAAAGGAACAATTTAGCTAAATGAAACATAGCAGTGTACCAGCTGTTGAATTACTCTCTGATTAGCTATGGAGGATTTTTACATACATAGAATTAATTCTAACAATTCACGGTAATTAAGATAACTTAAAAGAATGTGGTTTTGGATGGTGCACAAAGATTATAAAGAAGAGTTCGTAGAAGAGAGATTATCATAACTTGGTACTGTGTTGTTTGGGGTTTTTTTTTGCATTTTTCATAACTAGCTAATATCCAGCTAGCTAATTCACAGAAGTGCACTCTAAGCAAAAGAACAATGGGTCAGTTTACCTTAAAAGCTTTATAGCTGTGACAGACATTTTTGTTTATAGGATACATAGCTAGGTGACTTTTAGGCACAACTGAAATGGTTCCACCTAATGTTGAAGTATTATGACCTGTGGTAATGAGAGAAAGTCATTTCGATTATTCGATTGTACTTTTTGGAGAAAATTCTGTGCCAGAGCAAAATTGCACCAGTGAGAAAAACATAAAATGCAATACTAAAATTATTATTATTAGTTACATACAAGAAACATTACATACTGAAAAGCAAAACCTTTATTGCATTGCCCTTATGTCACATTATCTTTTTAGTAAACAATAAGCAGAGGATTGCTTTAGAAGAAAAAGTCTGAATAGAAGTGAATGTGATCCACCTTTAAAAGCAATCCACACACTGGTGCATTGCATTGTGTGATTCCATTTAAGATAGCCAAAAAAAAAAAATTAAAAAAAAATCACACCAGAAAAAACTATGTGAAATTCAAAATACAAACTGTGAGCTATAAGTATTTTTAATCATATTAGCATTTATATCATATTTTAGTCATAATTCTGTAAAGCTTGATAACACAGCCATGCCCCTGAGTTCAGCTTAGGGCTGTAAGTGGGCAAGGGTTGCATTTCAGTGCGGCACACCTGCAACACACTGATGAAAATGAAATGCAATGCAACAGGGAAATACATTCACTTCTGATATGAAGTCAGCTTTGAATTCTTAAACAAAGCAATCTCCTGCTCTTTGTGTGTGTGTGTGTGTGTGTGTGTGTGTGTGTGTGTGTGTGTTTTTTAAATTGAATAGATAAAGCAACGTATTTTGCTTTTCAGTGTGGAACGTTTTCTGCATATCACTAATATTTTTTTTCACTGGTGAGATTGCATTTCACTTTAGAAAGGAATGTCCTGCATAGTACTAGGTTCACTAGATTTTTCTGTATTTCAGAGACTTGACCTGAAACAATACATCTGCTCTCAAGACGAAACTGCACAATGATGAACTATGCTCTAATAAGTGGTTTATTATTAAGTGGAGTATTGTACATGACCCTTCAGTTAACAAGAGCATAACAAACAAACCAAAGAATGGGGTCTAGGAATTCTAGCATTTTAAAAAAGCCTTAAAATGGCTGATGCAGCAAATAGAAAAACTAGAAATGTCTCATTCTCTGATTATCTAGCAAGTTGTTTTACCCCTTATATTCATATAGTCTCAATAATATTCAATATATTGCAATGCTAATTTTTGTTCTAGTAATGTTCTTGAGGCAGTTCATAAAAATGTACACACGCATGCACGCACACGCACGCGCACACACACACGCGCTGACCTTTCATCAGTTTGCAGTAAAATTTAATGTTTGATCCGGCCATCAGAGAAACACCTGTCAGTACATCTGTCCCAAATATTAGTGCTATAAGTGATTCTTATCCAAGCTGACTGTAAAAACGAGACAGGTGTGGCAGATGGGTTACAAATGTGTATAAAATTTCTGAACACACTCAATATGTCTTCATTCATTCCGAACTACCATCACTCTATTACATGGCAACAAACAGCTGTCTAAAACACACAGCTGTCTAAAGCAGCACACTACTGCACTAAACAGTCTGTCAAAATGATAGCATAATAGGTATATACTAGAGATAGCATGATACCACCGTTTCTTACCGATATTGATAACAATATTGAAAACTTGAGTATGGCTACATACAGTGACACTACAGAGCACAATAATAGATAGTATACTACATACTGCATGTATGTATACACCTACCATCTCACACTCACAAGAATCTGAGGCTATCATGGGCACAGACTCACCCAAACTAGACAGCTGAAGACTGGAAAAAGACCAGGTGATTTTTTTTCTAATCTACAGCAGGAGACTGTGCCCACGATAGCCTCAGATACTTGTTCATGGCTAACAGGAGTGGAACCTGATGTGGTCTTCGGCTGTTGAACCTCATCTACCTCAAGGTTTGATGTGTTGTGCATGCTGAGATGCTTTTCTGAGTTTCTGAAATACTCAAACCAGCCCTTCTGTCACCAGCAACCATGCCACATTAAAGTCACAGATATTGCACTTTTTCTTTATTCGGATGTTTGATGCGAACTTTAACTGAAGCTCTTGACCTGTATCAGCATGATTGTATGCACTGTGCTGCCACATGATTGGCTCATTGGATAACTACATAAATGAGCAGGTGTACAGGTGTTCCTATTAAAAGTGGACAGTGAGGGTATAATACATACATAGACAATGTACATAATACCTACAAAATAATGTGCAAGTTGCAAGGTGCAACATTCAGAGGCCACGCCTTCTTCACAGGACCTGGACAATTCAGAGGCCACGCCTTCTTCACAGGACCTGGACAATTCAGAGGCCACGCCTTCTTCACAGGACCTGGACAATTCAGAGGCCACGCCTTCTTCACAGGACCTGGACAATTCAGAGGCCACGCCTTCTTCACAGGACCTGGACAATTCAGAGGCCACGCCTTCTTCACTGGCCCCTATAAACTCATTGACCACACCGCCTTCACATGAACTACCAGACGTAAAGTCCACGATTAGAGCAGAGCCAGGTGACATGAAGCACTCATGGAGGTGTTGATAAAGAAAAAAAAAACTCTGTTTGGGTTTAACGATTTATGACCTTTAAGCAAGAGAAAATCCCAAAGCAGAGAGCGTTTGCAAGGACAGATGTCTGCTGTTCGGGTAAAACAGGCCGCTGTGTTGATTTTTTCTTTGCAGTGACCCGGGGAAAACATTTCTCCAGCAAGCTGACCTTCAGTTTTTCACCCGAGGAAAAAGCAGCACAGCCACACAAGGAGAGAAAACCTCTGAGTGAACTATCAACTGTTTTTATTTCATCAGTTATTAAATACTAATCCAACATCATACTCGAGGCAGATCCATTCTTTAAGTCATAGAATAATGTTAAATAGCTGTGTCAGTACTTCACTGTGTGTCCTGGCTTAGCACTAGCATCCTCTTCTTTGCTAATTCTCAGCACATTAGCATCTGTTTTTTGTTTTGTTTTTTTCCTTCACACAGGACGTTTACATGAAAGAAGTTAATCAAGGTACTGCTAATATTTTTGTAAGCTATAGATTATGTGTGAAATGCATTACTGTTTCTAGACCCACACGTTTATGTAGTACTGCAGTTTGTATGCTAAGCTGTTTTATAGGGAACAGCAAATCTGGAGAAATTTAATTTTGACTCGAGTTTTTCATAACTGATGGAATGAAGTGTGTTTTTGCTAGGGCAGACTTTTGGACCATATTGCAGGAATGTTCACAAGCTAGTGCACTAGTAAGTGATTGTTTTAGCATGTTTTCAGACTTTCTGCTGCACTGCTCATCATTTAAACCAATTTAGTTCAATGCGTGTGATGTTCTCCAGAAGCCCTCGTTCCTCCAGTCACTCCATTTCGTTATAACCCATATAACATTATAAAAACGGCTGGTACAACCACCATGAAATGTACATTCAACTTCAAGAGTTGCTTTTTAATTTAAAAAAAAACCCACCCAGATAAAGCAGGAGATAGACAGTATATTGAATGTTCAAATATCATTTGTGTGTCCTATGTGTTATGAGTTCTGTAAAGTCAGTGCTGCAAGGCTGGTGGTCTTTCAATAAATCACCATAATAAGAGAATAGATGTCTCTCATCACCTTGCTAATATGTTTATTTTCTGACAGTCTCACCATCTCCCTTGCGGGGAATTAAAATCAAAACAGATAGACAGATAAACCATATGGTGACCTTGCGACTGTATGTTTATTTTTCAGTCGTCTTGTAGGAGTGGAAAAAAAAAATCTTTTCAGCATCCTGAACAAGTGAACGTACAGAATAGGCTTTATGTAATGTAACACGTAAGGAATAAAACACTTTGGGAAATGTTAATAAGTTAATAATCAGTGTATGATGGTGTGGTGATGGTGTTTTATTCCTCTTATACCACAGCAATTTGCAGATTTATTTATTAAAGTACATCAAGTCATACATTTTGCGTTTATTGTTACATATAAAGTTGTGGAACATCTGTGAAACAAGTTAGTTCCTGTTATCACTTACATTATAGCAACTATAAACAGTCATTCCGTCACTTTTGCTGGAAGTTAATAAGACAAAATGCAGCTTGTTACAGAGAGACCGTAACTTAGCAGTCTCAGGCAGGTGTTGTGTTTTCAGATTTCCCAGGTTTGAAGGTGGAATTGAACATTAGGAATGATACGAGTGATAATATATTTCTAATTTTTCCAATTGAGCACTGAGTGCAAGATCAAAAGATGAGAAGAAAGCACAATACACATGCACTTTCCTGCTTGCGTTTCTGGAGTGTGAAGTGATTTTATGCTATCGTTCGTTAACGTTTATGGCCAGATTATTTAAAGGCGCTCTCTGAGAACAATAACTTTAGATTTTCAGCATGTCTGCAGCTGTCCAAAAGCAAAGCTGTTCAAACAGCACTCTGAGGCGGCGACACTTTTATTGAAACAAAAGCCGGCGTTTCCTTAAATACAATTTTCATGCCAAGAAGTGAACTGTTCAGAGACCTTGAGGTTCTGCATGATTTGGCACAGCAAATGTAAACCGTGTGCCAAGGGAAACTTAAGTGTGCGAATGCTAATGTGCTAATGCTTCATTTTCTATTACCTCCTTTCAAAACTAGCACTAGTGCTAGTCAATAGTCTTTCAACCCTTAAGCAGACATTAGCAAAAAATAAGCATTCAAAATTACTCAAGGTTATTGGTTTTTTTAGATTATATGGCTGTATCACACATTCTACAGCATAAAATATACATTTATTTTGATCTCTTAGGTTACATTGCCCTACCGTAACATCATCGAATATCTCTAAATTAACAGGTTGTACTAATAGAGTGTGTATCATGTTTAAATTGTCGATGTTCATTGCTGGACTGAACTAAAACACCTGAGGAAAACATTAATCCCAAGTGGTTTATAGCAGGAACAATACAAAAGCTGTCTTC